>JAIPRL010002684.1:9528-55887 GCA_025469235.1 Pemphigus obesinymphae | reverse complement strand
CAATGTTCCTACATTCCACGTACCTACTCGCACTTTGAACCTATCCTGCGTACTCAAGTGCGAATCTAACCCAAAACACTTTGGTGCTTTCCCTACACCATCGACATTACGGCCGTTGGGTAGACCCACACATATAACTGATGGAACGGCTACCGCAGCCGCTGTCAGGCTGGTACTGGTCACTTGGTCCCTTAGGCTATCTCCACACCCAAGTAAGCAATTTTGTTTTCCCTGCAAACATCCGAGATGGGAAAACTTGCCTATATTTTTTTTAAGACCTCATACTTTTTTTGACAAGTTTTATGCCGGCTGTCAATCTGACGCAACCTCAATTAGTTACGTTTGTCTGCACGTCACAAAGAATCCTTAGGCTTCACATCCTTATCACGCATGCGCGCAGACCATAGATAATAAATACATCTATATTATCTATCCTTATACATTTTTATATTAATCATAGTATTAAATGTTTAATCTATGATATAAATTTTTGTGTGTAAAATTCTATTCAATTTAACAATGACAGAATAGATTAGCGTTTTAATTTGTATAAAAATTTTTGGCTCAATTTTGGGTGTCATGGCCAAACAAAGTAACAAAGTATATCAAAAAACCCTTGGCGCTCAACATGTTAAAAATCTCAATTTTATCTTGATTTATATTATATTGAATATTTTAAATCTGACTTTCCAAAGTTCCACAATTTTATCATGCTTATTAGTCTTTTAGGCAGAAATGTCATAATTAATATTACAAAAACAAAAATAATTACGGGTATGGATCTATTTTTTGATGAATTAAAAAATGTACTTAAATATTTATAAATCATTAAATTTTTATACAGAACCCCTTTAAAATTGCAGGTGTTTTGTTTGGCCCCTTAAATATACAGCAGTCGTGAGGTCCCTTAATGCACGATATGGAAACACTTAAATTAATAGAGCAACATGACATTAGATAATGTACAGTGCGTACTACAATCAAATAAATAAGATCGAAATTGAGTAGATTATGGTATAACTTTTGAGCTGGGGATATGCCGTTGTTTGACATATCAGTTTAAGAAAATAACACATTGTTAAAAGCATGATGTAATTGCAATGTATATGTAATGGTTATGATTAAAAATAATCGGTGATAAGAAATATTCTGACCCTTATTCTATATTATTGTGTGTGTACACCCGTGGGTACAAAATATGTATAATTAACTTGTGGAGTTTAACTATCGAATTGGTATCAATCTTCCCAATGTTAGATTGATTGTTTAATTATATTGCTAAGAAACTAATCAAATCAATGTAATTCTCTGATACAAAATAATTTAATCATATTTCATACAGATGTACGAGATGGATGTATTCAATCCAAAAAATAATCTAGATTACAAGTGTATCAATAATCTAGTTAAGTTTCAGCAAATAAAAAAAACAACTATTTCCTTCTTATTTTACAAAAAGAACTCAATATATGTCATGTTGAAAAATAAGTTAATTTCTAAAAAAAAAAAAAAATCTAATAGTTTAAGTTTAATTAAATAACATTCATTTTATGTATACCCATATTTTAGTTGTTTTTTCTTTGTAGACTTTTTTGGAACGTAACTTTACATAAGCTTCACATTGAAATCGTAAAATTATGTATTTGTTAAATATTTTACAGACAAGCCCAAATTTACATAATAGTTCTTTATAATATATACATCATATAAAATCTTTTAGAAATAACATTTTTAAAATCAAGATGAAAAGAAAGAGAAAGAATAATAATATAAAAGTGGCTGAAATAATTGATTTAAAAGACAAAAGATGAATCTTCATTGGCGTGACACATAAGGGAAATAAGATATGATTAGGAAGTAATTAGAGAATTAATATGGAACACAAAAGGATCAACATTTCTAGTCTGGTGTGCAGGAACTAGCTACCAGCTAGTAACAAAGGAGACATATAAATCCCTTAATTGGTGATTAAGACTTAATTATAGTTTAAACGAACACTGTACAACTGAGACTTAGACTCTGTCAATCATAATACATTAATAACTATATTGTGGATTGAGTAAACCATGCATTTTTGTATCATTGAATATCTTTATTATTTTAACTATTATTTAATTACATATTGGACTATTGAAAATAAAACATGTTACACAGCTGAGGGTAATACTACAATGTGTTTAGCTGTAAAGTATGTATGTATGTAACTGTGTTTAAAAAAAATTACAATAATTAGTTATTAACATTTTTTTGTAAATTACCTAAAACTTTTACTAGTTATTTATTATTTATCAATTGTTACATTTAATTTAATTTATTTTAACATTTTTCAGCACATCAATAATATAAAACTTGAGCCAATTATATCACCTTTGAGAGATCAGGTTAGTTCTTATAATTATTTAGAAAAATATTATAATTTTGTAAACTATAACTAACAATAATTTATTTATTTAATTAATTTAAAATATTGTATGAAATAATTTGAAATTACCACTTGTACTCAAGTATAGATAACCCAATATTTTTAACTTTTATCATTGTACCAAGTAGATTTAGTGTTTATTTGTTTCTTTTATTTTTGTAATAATTTTGATAAGTAATAACATTGATTATATACTATAGATTGCTTACAGACCCATTTTTTGTTGGCTTGGAAATTTTTTCACGTTGCATTTAGCGCTTTATCAAATATTTAATTTTGATATTTAACGTTAGTAGTCGCTGGTAGTCATCAGTTGTTTTTAACTCCTAATGTACAGTATACAGGTATAAAACTATATAATGGAATAATTTACAATGCCACCAAAAATACTGGCATTGAGTTAAAAATATTATGTTTTAATATTGCATTTGTAAAAATTGTATATTTATGGTAGTTTCCAATTTACAGGAAAATACAATTTATGAAGAAAGGATCAATGAAAATTATTCGAATAGTAAGATATTTATTAATTGATCATTTTACGGTTATCTACTCAGATTAGGAATCTATGTATAATTGTACATAGAGAGTTTGTTGTACAGCATGAATTTGAACTATTCACACTAATTCTGAGATCGATGACTAAAAAAATTTTAATTTTAATGGTTTTTGTTATACCATTTTTATTTACATTAAAAAATTTTTTCCTTCCCTTTTCTCATTTATAAATTATTTTTATGTGTATGAAATACTTAATATAATTTAAAAGTATATAGTGGGCTGGAAAAATGCTATTCCACAGTAAAGTGATATAATATGTGACAATGCATATATGTGTGGAAATCTTTTATGATAAAAGGATGTTATACAATTTTGAAAATATTTTATTATATACTATACAAATAAAAATAAATTATTGTATAGGTAAACACTAAACAGTACATTTTAACAGGAATAAAAATATATTATTGAAAAGTAACTAGTTCTTTTAGAAAAATATTAACTTGTTACATTAAAAATGTATATTGAAGAAAAAGTAATTTTCCTAAAATTACAATAAATGTTAAGGTTGTTGGAGCACAAAATTTGGAGTATTGGCAATTTGCTATATATGGAATGTCTATGTGTTATACTAAACATTAGTGTATAAGAGAAAGATTTCGTCAAGTACTTCCAGTAATGTGATTTAAATTTTGTCAAAAGATTTTTATTCATTAACCTACTAAATTATATAAGAAAAATATTGTTATACAACTTAATAAATAAATAAATTATAATAAATTCATACATATATTCAAAATAGTAATAGAACATCGGAAAATACATAAACTAATTTTCCACTTATTAGTCTAAAACCACAAAAAATATTCTAATAGCTTTAATAATAAAATGAAACTATGTTATTTTTTTAAATGTTTAAGTATAAAGTAAAACTACCAAAATTTATAATATCAGAAACGTTACATTTACATGAATTATTTAGCATAACACTATTGACATGGTAAAAATATCTAACACTTTTTGTCATTTTAATACAATTTTGAGTCTTAAGTAGAATTTTTTGGCAAAAATCTTTCTAATAGGAAATTTATTGTTGTTGATATTTTTAAAAGTAAATTTTCGATTTTCTCAGTCATTTTCTTTAGTTTAAAAAAATAATAGGAAATTATAATAAATCAGAAAATAATATTAAACTGAATTTTGCTCAGAATTGTTTTATCGAAAAAAACAATTAATCATTGCTTCAAATACATCCACTAATAACAAAATAAATACTTTTCTCATATATACATATAATATATCAATTTATACAGTAATTAAAAGAATAGCATCCTATTAATTATTTAATTATGTAACATTGTTTATTAACATATTTTAGATTCAGTATAATAAAATTATGTTATTTTTTAAATGTATGTATTATATTTCTGAATGATCATTATATTTAAATTAGATGTGTATATTGATATTGTCTAATTTTATAGTTCATTATATTTTTCTTTATTATTATTTATTATAGTTTTACGTTTTGTCAATATATACATTATGTGAACAATAATAATTTCCGTCTCAGTACTACTAGCACTTAAGTTCACCAATACACCGTTTGTGGTCAAAAATTCTACTCTCGTTTCCTAACCTGAGTCTATAGCCCTGATATAGTTCTTAATGAATATTTATGAAAATATATATTTTTAGGCGATTCAAGTGATATCCCATGTGATTCTACTAGTGATGTTCCTGATGATTCGACAAGTGATGTTTCATGTGATTCTATGAGTATGGTTTCATATACACAAGATGAATATGAGGATGTCGAATTTGATTTCAACAACTTTCAGGTAAATTATTAACATCAATTATCAATTATAATATCCCAGCCATTTTTATTTATTTATTTTATTCCTAACCATCTCTATCTACTCAAACTTCCATATCTCCATTAATAACCCCTAACTACTTGCTTCAGCCTACTACTACTCCCTTGCTATATTTAGCTATTACATTGTATTTCCTTTTCTCAACATTCCCAAACCATTGAATATTAAAACTATTTAAATATTTGGCTATATTCTCAGCTTATTCTCTTATTTCTTCAGATATAGGCTCAACATTCAAACTAACTGTTATATATTCAATAGAGAATATGAAAGAAAAACAAAACATTGAATAATATTAAGTAAATCTGGGTACAAAAATATGTATTTTTGATGAATTATATTTTTTAATTACATAAAAGTAATATTAATACAAATACTCCAGAAATCTGTTAATATCCAAGTATTAGCTATTCTAGTCATAACTGTTATACTATGGTACCATTACCGTGACTTAATTGAGATTATATTATTATCTTAAAATAATTGCTATAATAAGTATGTGTATGTGTACCAATGTTTGATACTATTATAAGTAAAATTATTTATTGTTTACCATAGATGAATAGGGAACATAATAGTATTAGTATCTTCATAATTAACAATAAACAACAACAATTTATTTTTGTAAATTTAAATACCAGTTCTCTGAGAAAATTGAGATTTAAAAATATTTTAAACTTTAACTGTTTGGCTTTTCCAATAAAACACCAATTGGTAAGTGATTTTAAATGTATATCAATACAAGTACTCGAAATTTGTGTAAAGTAGAATATATAAATATTTTAAAAACAGATTTGAATTAACCACTACATTGATGTGTGTTTCTGTCTTCATATATTTTATTTTTAGAATTATGTTTAGTATTATATTTTTTTATTATTCTGTGAGCTACTTTTCAACCAAGAATATGTATGTTAACAACATCAAATTAGTTCTAGTTTTGTGATACCATTTTTTAATTTTTCCTGTAGTTTCCTTAAGAGAATGTCAGCGCCGCCATTTTTAAGGGGTTTATATAGGAAATTTTTAGATAATTTTAAGAAAAATGAAAATCTTACAATTGAAAGTTTTTTATATGCATATTTAAAATGACTAATAATTGACACCTGTCTCTACTCCTTTTCCTACTCTATATTAATAATATTAAACAAGTTTTAAAATACAGTAATATTCTTGCCTTTGCAGACGATTTAAAAATATTTTAACCATCAATTCAATCAAATCAAGTCATTAGTTACTGATTATATTCGTGATCTTGGTTTTATTCTTTACCTTGCCTTGAATCCTCATTTGTACATTGAAACTATATGTTGTAAAGCTTTTAAGGTGCTTTTAACTTATTACCTCTTATTTTAAAAACTACTTCTCTCAAGACACTTTATTATTCTTTAGTACGATCAACTTTGGAATATGGTTCAGTGGTCAACCAGTAATGACTATTGTCAATTAGAAAGAGTGCAACACACATTTCTGAAATATTGCATTTATTTAAAACATTGATTGTTGCATGACTACCAACCTGTTCTATACCATATAAGTTATGATTCCTTAGTCGATCGTAGACACCTAGCTAATGTCGAATTTCTTACAAACAATTGATGGGTATTATTGTTCTCCACTCCAAAATACATTTTAGGATTTCTTTACATTGTACCTGTATTCAACCCACATTTTTCATACCCTATCGCACAACCAATTACGAGTGTAACGAACCTATTTCATTTCTTGTGAATACCAACTCTAATTTTTTTTTTAGTTTATAATATTTTCCCATCTAATATATTAAGTTTAATTTTATCATGTATATGTGTGTGTGTGTGTGTGTGTGTGTGTGTGTGTGTGTGTGTGTGTGTGTATATTGTTACATTGTTGCTATATTATTAATTATATTATTAACTGTGGATTTTAACCCATGTTGTATATATAAGTATTAATAAAATAAATAAAAGTATTTCTTTAACTTTATTAAACCCTATTAACTTCTACAATGATCGAAAATAATTGAATGACGAACGTTACTTGTGATTACCCATGTTTCATTATAAAATAAGTTTTTAATCTTTTCAAAAATATTACGTCATATAAATCTTTACATTTATACATTACTAATTATTAAATAATATTTCCTAGGTTACATTAAATTTTAAAATTAATTGTATTATTATATTTTTTCAGGATAGAAATAATGTTCAATTACCATATATACATGAGCCAATAATGGATAGCAATCCAACTGGAATAAATACAAAATATCAGGTAAATTAAATAGTTTTAGTACAAAGTTTTTTAATAGTTTTATATTAAGATTATTTTTGTATTGTATCTATAGACTACTGATATAATTTAGTATGGTATACACTTATTTATGATAAATGTATACTAGTAAAATGTATGACTTTTATATATACAAAATCCGTAGGGACCAGTGGCGGATCTAGGATTATTTTATGGTGGGTGCTATTTTGTTAGTAATAGTCTTATTATTATGGAAAAAAGTACTTATGTACAATTTGAGGAATAAAAAATAATTTGGAGTTTAAACGGTAAGGAAAATCAGTCTTGCAATGTGCGTACAAAATTAATATTATATTATAATTAATTAATTAACATACATAATTATATCTAAAGACTAAATGAACATTATATATTATATATTATTTCTTAATAAGTATATAACAATGCATGTAATTTAAACAGTTTACAGTTAGATTAACCAGTCCTCTAATTGCATTCTTCTTTTCTTTTTTCTAGCATACTGATTGACAACTGAGTCAATATATATATATATGTTTATCTTTAGGAACTTTTATTAAAACTAGGCCGTTTAGTCTAGACTCAGTCATTATAGAGTGCATATAATTTTTTAATCTCCTTAGTGTAGAGAATGACCTTTCAGCGGTTGCTGTGGATAAAAGGATTTTGATGTTTTGAAAATGTATAGATAACTATAATTTATATACCAATTTTTCCTCAATATTGTGTGTGGTCGCCGACCGGTGTTTGCTACTTGACAAATTAGGTATTAGTTATTTTTAATGAAAAATACGCGGAACGGTAAGTGCTTCAGCTTCCAAGCACCCCCCCCCCTCCTATCCTAAATCCGCCACTGGTAAGGACAGATAGTTAATGCTGCCATAAACTTCACCTAATGAAATAATGAAATGGTATTGGTAGTGTATCTTGTAGTGATGCAAAGAAGATGATATAAAGATCGTTTACTAGGTTGTGGAAAATTTATTAAAAAATAATAGAAAAAGCATTCATCACTTTTACTAAAAATCTGTGAAGAATAAACAAGAAGAAATTACAAAATCATGAAATGATAGCAATATTCTTGAAAAACCACATAATGCAAATATCTGATATAACAGACATTACGAAATAAATGTATGAAAATTTTTTTGTGAATATGTCAAATTTGAATAATTACATAAATTGTTGAACATTTATAAAAATATGTAAAACCTTGTAAGAAAATGAAAATCTATTTATGTAGTAACTTTTTGTATTATACATTGGATAATGCAAAATCATTTGAAAATCTTTTAATATAAATTTATTAAAGTAATTATTACTATTTATTATAATAATTTATTATTATTATATTTGCATAACATGTGCACTATATTATTATAGAAGTAACATTATTAAATGTAATGTATGAAGAATTCTCAGTTTAAAGATTACATTAAATTAAAAATAAATAAAGTTAATAAATCTTATGCATTTACTTTTACATTTTAATATTATTCATGTTATAAATATTGTTTTTAGGGTTCAAATAATATTCAATTTCCAAACAAACTAAAATTTGAAAGAAGTTCGATTGAAATAAATAGACGTTATCAGGCAAGTAAAATATTTTTAATAGTTTAAGTGATGCTACACACAAATTTACTGTCTCCTCAAACAGGGAAAGTCAGTGAATTTTATTGAAAGTCAGGATATCAGACAACTTATTAAAAAATAATAATAAGATGGTGTATTTAAGGTCAGATTCATTATAATAATAATATTATTTATGAAATCCCATCAATATAATATTATTTATTTTGTTAAATTTGTTATGTCTGTATATTTTTTTTAAATTCTATAAATCATTGTTGATTATTATAGATTATTAGAATCTATACATCATGCTTCTATCAATGAAGTATAAAAAAAATTTGGATTATTAATTTTTAATAAGAACAATTTTTGTAAGTTATACGTTTTTATGAATTAACAATAACTTATTAAAGTATGAAGGTTTGTGTATAGATTTTAATAGCTAATAAATAAATGAAATTTATAATAATAGGATTGAAAGCATATTCCTCGTCAGGTAAGATACTGATGGTGGATATATCAAATTTGAAAGCAATGATAAATTATTTGTTTCTATAAAACAATTTTGAGTAAGTAAAAAAAAGTTGTAAACTTTTTTGAAAAATATATAGCATATGTATTAATAGTTATATTAAAATATGTGGTCTGAAAATTTCAAATTACTAGATCCATTATTTTCCATACTATGAAAAAATACAAATGCTAAAATCCTATTCGACTCCTGGTTAAAAAGTAGTTCACAAAAAAATAAACATTGCATAATTAAAAGTTTCTTCACTACATTCAGAATATAAAAATTAGTAACAATTTTTGAAAAATGTATGATGTATTAGTTACACACATATTCTATGAATATTTCTTGGACTATTATTGAAAAATCTGAAAACAACTTCTTAATAGTACCATCCTGATAACATTTTTACTTGAAAATTATAATGTAACAATTGAATCAAGTGTGCTGGTCAAAAATTGATGCCAGACAATTTTCTTTTTTTAAGAAGAAATAAATATTATCATACAACTTCCTTGCTCTGTCCAGAATTTTGTTTTAAAATTTGGAAAGCATTTTATTGTTGGGAATTTTCAATAAAAAATGTTGTGGCAACACTTTTTACCTGTTAGTAGGTACTTAAGATAATAATACTTAAAAATAAAAACATGATTTTGTGATAATTGATTATAGTTATTTCCTTTTAATTTTATAAATAATAATCCTGAAGAAATAGCATTATCACCAAAAATGTATTTTAATATAAAATGCACATATATTGTATTAAAAATATTTTCCTAATTGAGCTATTTATAGAAATTATGTATTTTAAGGTTTAAGACCTGAAATTTTAATATAAGGTTAATCATATGTAACTTAAAGTATATTTAGTTTATTTTTGCACTGTATTGTTAAATATATTGAATATATAATTTACAATTATACATAATATACACTATTGGGTAGTAATATAAATAACACAAATTATAAATTACTGTAACAAAATTACTTTTTTGAGTAATACAGTAGTAATTTCATAACTTATTATTCCAATTAATGCAATTAATTCATGAAGTAACATTATTTTTGACATTACAAATATTATAATACTATAAATGATATAAGATCAAGAGAAATAATTAAGGCATTAAAATGTATTGTCAAATCCGAATAACATGTTAATTATTCTTAGATAATACAACTCATATATATTATGTTACACAAATGCTCAAACAAAATTGGCATTTGTGGTGTTACAAAATAGGTAAAAATGATTCTGAAAAATAATAAACCACACTCTAAACTGTAAATTGTATTTTGAAGTAGATGTTGATAAAATGTATGATGTTATATTTATAGTATTAACTCAATAAGAAACTTAAACAAATTTATTAATAGATCTAAATGATAATATTATAGAGGTATTATTTCATATTGATTCGTACATTGTAAAAAAACCTAAAAATTAAAATTCATCTTTTATTTTAAACATAATCATATAAATATATTTTTATATATTGGTACTAAATTAAAGATAAATTTACAAGCTTTAAAAATGTTTATATACATGTTATAGTATAAAAAATACACGAGGCAGTGAAATTATGACGTTACACTTATACTCGTATTTAAAATGTATATAGAAGGCTAAATAATCTTCACAGGAATGTTTTAATGGTATTTTTATTTTAATTACACACAATACAATAATAATATCTAAAATTGAATTTTTGAGTTGTATGGTCCTTGAAGGAATCTCAAAAAAATTATATGGTGGTATTGTAATCTGATATTTATAGAAACACACAGTGGGATATATTACTTACTTTTAGGTAAACTTTCAGTTAAAGAACCCATAAATTTCATCTTTTTATTATTAAACAAACTACTGCATTTTAGATTATGTTAGATATTATGTATAATGTTTTTATGTATTACACTGTGTGTGTGATAATAAACAATACTTTTGGATGATAATAGATTACTGTATATATTTTTTATACAGTAATTTTATACTGCAGTTCTATTATGCAAATAATAAAATATCATTTTTCAGAATCCAATTAATGTCCAAGAAAAAGACATAAATCAAGAATTACACCATCTGGTGAGTTACATTTAGTATTATATATATATATTATAATTTATTTGTCGAGTACATTAATGTATATTATATTAATTTTTTTTTAGATTTCTTTACTAATACTAATTATAATTCTTATAGAATTCTAATCATGTACCACAAGTTTTATATTTGTCTATTTACACTATCCTAACTCATTCAGAAACATTCTTCTTGAATCTAAGATTCATAATTAACTACTATCCATTTTATTAATAGATTAATAGATTACTATTTCAAATATATAGAATGTTTCCTATATAAACGATAAATAATTAAATTTTGTGTACATTTGAAGATCTAGATTACCCAATAAATCCTATTTAAATTTAAACAAAAATATGTGCAAGATTTTAGGTCATTGATTACTTAGAATAATAATTATTAGTGTAATTTTCATTTTATAGTATAAAAATGACATTTTTTACAAAATGTATAATAAATATTTCACCATTTTAGATTTTCTAGAATTCAAATTAATAATACTCCATTCAGTTTAAGACCATCCAATTTTGCTCATGCATATTGGTCACCAGTAGTCAGCATCCACCATGTCTCATTGTGGTCGGTCGCTGCTGACATTATGTATACAGATGATTATAAAAACATCCTATTTATACACAACCACACGACTAGTATTCATTGCGGTGTGGCTACTGCATATACTGGTGGCACACGGATGTACAAAATGCGTTGATGCGCACATATTTTTTTATGTGTGTTGTAAAAAAGTACATTTATTATAGTATTATTTATAAGAGTGGGCACACGAGCAACATTAACGTGCATTCCTACAAATGTAATTTTCTTATCTACGTATTTTTACTATCACACACACATTTAGAATTATATTGATTCAAGTATACGCTGACACATGTGCACACAAATTACAGACATATACTTGAACCAACACATTGGTCATTTTTAATTCAATTTTTTTGTTTAATTTCTATACAAAATGTCTTCAAATATAGATAGAACTATTAATTAGTGAGGTTCAAAAATATGAAGTTTTATGGAATACAGCTCATTAAAACTACAAAAATAAAATAAAAAGAGTGGGGCATGGAAAAAGTGTTAATCATCTTTAATAAATTTATTTAAAGAGGAAAATGAAGCACAACAAAAAATAATTTGCAAGTGTTTTTTTTATTTTCTCATAAATTATACACGCTTTAAGTATAAAAATATTTAAAAATGTTCTGAAATATTTCTATAGGAATTTTATTAAATTTTAAAACTAATATATTATAATTATTATCAATAGGTATTTTTACAAATGTAAGTTCTTATATTTTTTTCAAACTACCATGGTAATTGTCCTTCGTCACTCATAAAATAATAAGATAAATAAAGCATCACGAAAACGATTTGTTCCTGAATTATCAAAAACATCAATTTCTTCGAAGCCATTTATTGCTAGTGTGTCATCAAAACTAAATTTGTGCCGATCGCACTCAAAATTGTGTAATACATAACCACTTTTTACGATATCAACAGCAAAATTTACTTTTATATCTAGGTCTGTATAATATATGCCATTCATTAGAAATTATACCGAAAGTACACTCCACATATCACCTAGCATGTGTTAAGTGATAGTTGAACATATTTTTTCGATCTGGTAAATGAGTACCAGAGTATGATAAAAGTAAATGTATCTAAGGCAGAGAAATATTTACTCTGGGCACCTGTGACGATGCAGGAATATTTAAATTGTTTCTCCAAATTTTTCCAAAGCAATGAATTTCTAAAAATAGTTTAATTAGAATTTTTCCTGTATGACCCCTTATGAATTTATAATTTGCGTTGGCAACAGCCATAAGTCCAATTGAAAAAAAAATTTTACCTACCTTTTATTGTATGTACATAATTCAAATGTGCATTTATATATGTCATTAGACTAAATAGTACGATAATAATTTATATCATGTTATTATTTTCAAATACTTTTAATTAAAAACAAATGAAAAAATACAAATTGCATAAAAAAAAAAAATTAACAAAACACAAGTATAAAACTACTGAACTATGTAGGTATGCTTGTATGTGAAAACAATGTGATAATACAGCTTATTACATCGTGCATCTTGTTATGTTGTGGCGATCGACAACAATGCTCACTGTCTGTAATATTTATACGCTAACTTGACCAGTTGAGTGGATTGTCTTAACCTAAATAGAGTAGTCTAGCAAATAAAATTGTTCTAACTTCAATGAAAAATTACTTTATTAGAATACAATATATTGAATATGTATTTATTTATTGTGTAAACATTGTTTTAGGAAACTCCATATTATAACTTAACATTTTAAAACCATGTAATAGAATGTACACATATTTTATTTTATTTTACTTTTATTAGAACTTTAAAGCCCAAGATGAACATGTATCTATTTTAAATGGAAATCCTAAATATTTAATGGCTTGTGATTATCACATTTACAATAATAAGACGGTTAAAAATTCTCATTAACAATTATTAAATTTTCAATTATATGTTAATCTTGATTTTTAATTATTATTTTTTATTAGGATGATCAAGATGATAGACTGAATTACACATTTAATCAGCAAAGTTGTTTAAGTGCTATAAATATGTCATCGCATCCATTGTATCAATCCAAAGATCAAAGTTATAAGGTTATTTTTTATAAGTGTTTTCTATTTTAATTTTAATTTTTAACATAAATTATTTATGTATAATTATAGAATAATCATAGACAGTTAGACAGAAGACATCATAGAGATTTGTATAAATCTCCACAGCAAAATAAAAGTTGTAGATGTCCATATTATAATGAATCTCAAGAATACTGTTCATCACCTCCAGATGATTATATTCATTCAGTAAATCAGCCAAAAGGTTATAATTGTAATAATTCACAACTTTTCAAATACAGGAACTTGAAGCAAATGCCTAATAAAATACGACGTATGTTTAGTAATTTGTATTAATTAATTTAAAATTTATTATAAGTCGTAACTAATAACCTTGTAGTTAAATTTTTTTATAGAAAAATAATGGTATAATCAGAATTTGGCATCAGATTTTGTCTATTTAATTTGGAAATTTTAATTTAAATATTTTTTTAATGATTTAATGACTTATTTCTAAATACCGTGCTATCCCTATAAAGTATACTATAAACATAATGTTGATAAAATAGTATAGTTCAAGGATACCTGGAAAATGAGGGAATTCAGTAAATGTCCAGAAATTTATTTAAAAAATACATATATTATGGTATAATTAAAGTCAATAATATTTAGACTTTATAATAATATTATTTATGAAATTCCATAAATATAATATAATTTATTTGTTAAATTTATAATGGCTATACAATTTACATTTTTTAAATTCTATATATCTTCGGCTATTATAGATTATCTATATGTTATACATTTATCAATGGTATTTAAATTCCAAAGTATTGAATTAGGATTATTAATTTTAGTAAGAACATTATATAATGATTCTGAGTAGATCATTGGTGTAATACATAATTAATATTAATAAAAAAAAATTGTAAACAATTTTTAAAAATGTATGGTGTATGTATAATAGTATAATAGTAAAATACATAGTTTGTGAAAAATTCAAATTTCAATACAATGTGTATAAAAATATTGAATATTTCCAACATATGTCAAATTTACTGTATAAATACCTAATTATATTGCACTTTTGATTAATATTTATAACATTCATCAACAATTTTGATGTTTGATTCAGTGATTGCACTTATTCAATCATATTTATATACATATAAAAACACATAGATGGTTAATTTTGATCTAAATGTGTGATATTTATTTTATGTTGCTCCTAAGACAAAATGTACTATTTACGTATCATTATAATTAGAATTTTAGAATAATACTCATAATTAAATGAGTATTATTTTTAATTTTATCCATAATTGTCAATAAATTATATTTCATTAGATATTAAATAGTATACACTTTATATTTAAATTAATTTGTGGTTTTATAAAATTGTTTTCCAGGAAGAAATCAATTAGCACTTCAATCGAAATCAAATCGCATATCGCATATTAAATACAAAGATTATCGCACTAGAATGAAAAATTCATTAAAATTCAAATCTAACTCTAAAAATTTGTTTACAATTAATGAGGAACCTTTTAATAATTTTCGAAAGCCATCAATTCCACCTTCATCAGTAAAAATTAATGAGGAACCATTTAATGGTTTTCATAAACCATCTATTCCACCATCATTGCCAACAAGTAAATTACATCGTACTTCAAATGAATATAATAAAAACCCTCATCATTCATTGAATCAAACTAAGCTAAATAGAGGGATACCAAATGAATATGATTCTACATGGCATCATGAGCATCAACAAGTACCTTTTTATTTTCATATTGATACTGATACACCTGTATTATCTAGTCTGCCAGATATTCCACCTTTGTCAACAAAAACTAGTTTTCGAAAACCATTTATTCCATCTTTATCGACAAATAAATTAGCTTGTACTTCAAAAGATATAACAAACCCTCATTATTCATTGAATCAACCTAAACAAAATCCAGAGACACAAAATGAAAAAATTGATTCGACGTGGCATCATGAACATCAACAAAAGCCTTATTGGTTTCATACTAATACCGATACACCTGCATTGTCAAATCTGTCAGATATTCCACCTTTGTCAACAAAAACTAATGAGAAACCTATTGGCAACTTTCAAAAACCGTCTAGTCCATCTTTAACAATAAATAAACTATCTCATACATCAAATGGACATTTTAAAAACACTCGTAATTCATTGAATCAACCTAAGCAAAATATAGAGACCCAAAATGAAAATAATTATTCTGTATGGCATCATGAGAATCAACAAATGTCTTATTGGTTACAAACTGATTCTGATGCACCTGTGTTGCCTAAACAGCCAAATATTCCAAATTTATCAACAAAAACTAACAAGGAACCTTTAAATAATTTTCAAAAACAGTCTAATCTACCTTTATCTACAAATAAACTGTCTCATACTGCACATGATCATTTTAAAAACTCTCATAATTCGTTAAATGAACCTAAGCAAAATAGAGAGATACAAATTGAAAATAATGATTCTGCATGGCTTTATGAAAATCAGCAATTATCTTATTGGTTGCAAACTGATAATTGTGCACCTGTGTTACCTAATCAGCCAGATATTGCACCTTTGACAACAAAAACCAATGAGGAACCTTTTAATAATTTTCGAAAACCGTCTATTCCACCATTATCAACAAATAAACTATCTCATACTTCAAATGCACATACAAAAAACCCTTACCATTCGTTGAGTCAATCTAAACAAAATAGAGAGACTCCAAATGATCATAACGATTCTACATGGCATCGTGACCATCAGCAAGTACCTTATTGGTCGCAAACTGATACTGATGCACCTGTGTTACCTAATCAGCCAGATATTTATTGTAAAACTGATGTACCTATGCATCCTAGTGAAACAGATCCATATTATAAGTCAACGGAAACAAACATTGAGGTAATTAAACATAAAGTATTATTTATTATTACTATTACTAATTATTTTATAATAATTCAAATCCATTTTTAATAAAATATGAAAAATATAGAATTTTGTATATGCAATTTTCAAGAAATTTTAAGATATATAAAAACCCAACAATTTAAAAATATTGAAATACATTTTAAATGTTTCTAAAAATGAGTTTCATTTTAATTCTACTTTTTACTGTTATGTAATCACAATATTTATTTATTAAAAAAAAAAAAATATGTTAACTATTAAACAATTTCATAAAATGAATTTAAGGTAAAAACACTTTATAAAATGTTACAATAGAGGACTTTATAATGAGTGAACCTCATTTCGGTTTTTTAAATTTATTAACCCTTTTATTGTATTGCCCTCAATATTATGAGCAACAAATAAGTGTTGCCTGTGCTATACCCACTTATATGTGGGCTATCAAATTAAGATACAAATAGTAACGCTGGGAAAATTGTTTATAGATTATGTTATGATCTATCCATGCTCCTGAATTCAATGATGTTTTCAGAAATTACATATCATTAATATTCAAAGAGATATATATTTCCACTCTTATAGTGGTTCCCAAACTGTGCTATAGTATTTATTATATACGGTTAACTATAATAATATCTATGTCATATCACATGACATGTATATTATATTGTTATATTATTGTTCTGTGATAATATTGCGCCAAATTAAATTTTTTAAATAATTTATGAATACTAAAATGTCATGAAATGAATTTGGAAACCCATGGCTGGAATTTACGAATTGAGTTACAACTCGGGAAACTTTGATCCAAAACATTTTTTTTCAATTTTTTAAGTTTTCATATGTACAAATCTACTAGGTGGTAGATATTATTAGGTAATAAATATATATATTTTTTTTTACAAAAATCTTCAGCATAGGACAGGTATTTGAGTTTTTAATGCATAGCAGTGAGTGTTATAAAAAAATTATTTTAGTTTTAGAAGCTTTTTTTTTTAATTGTAATAACTGGTTTTTAAATCATTTAATTTTTTTTTTTTATTAATAAGTAAATTTAAAAAATCCAAATAAGGTTTATTTCAAATATTTGTTCTCTATTGATTTGATACTAGGTATTTTAACTCTAAAATCACTTTAAGAATCGGTTTTAACAGTTTTGTGTAAACACGTTTTTGCTACTGAACTTTATCATCTTAATAATTATTATTTTTATATGTATATGTACACTACTACATTATAATTACTAAAATAAATTATAAATTTTGCAGAACGTTCCTAATAAACCAGAAGATCCAATAATTAAACCTCAAGAATGTATTAAAAACCCTGTAAATACTAAGGATATTCATGAAAACCCGTTTAAAAAGAAAACCGAAAATAATTCTAATAACAGTAATTCTTCTATAACATCAGATATAACTCAGAATCAACATGTTGATCTTATTAAAGACGTAAGTGCAATAATGATATTATTTAATTTCAGGGTTTTGCACCCTAATTAATAATTCATAGTTCAGGGGTTATTAAAAATTATTCAACAATATTTTAACATTTAACATGCCAGTTTTTAATAATGATGGGTAATATATTCATTTTAATATAAACACAATGAAAAGATAATTGATGGCCCTAAAATCAAAAAATTAATTATTCCATTATTTACCAATGTAATATATTATTTATACTTTGAACTTTAATAATTCATTTTTTATTTTCTATATATTATACAACACGTAACGATACCTAGCATTTTTCTAATGATCGAATTTTATTCTGGCTGTTATTGAATGTGTTATGACGGTTCAAAAACTGTTGAACTCGCCGTATGTATTGTTTACCGTATTTATGGACACCTATGGATAGGGGGCTATATGCAAAATAAGAGGTATCCAAAACCTTAAGGTGCTTGGTCCACTTCCCCTCAAGTTCAAGAGCAATCCGAAAATTCCAGTTTGAACTACCCAAAAAAAGTGACCTAGTATGTTATATAGTTTAGTGTACAATACATTTTGCCAATGAGTCTATTCTAGGGGGTTCTTTTGTACTCATACAAACAATTTCTGTTTGGGGAAACATACAATGTCTTTCATATAGTTATGTATATTTTATACAACAAGTTTAAGGAAGTTATGTGTTTTCTCTATAAGAAAACCATTCGTATGAGTACAAAATAGTCCCACTGGCTGTTATTGAATCACCACAGCAATTCAAAAAATGTTGAACATGTCAAACGTGTTGTTTAAATTGAATAATGAATAAATTATTTGCAAATAACAACATTTATTCATTAGTTACAAATAAATTATTCATCATTTAATAAATTATCTAAATAAAAGTATATTCGAATAATGCCCAACTCTGTTTATAAGTTATATGCTCTTCTCTCTTCCTAAAATAAGTGTTTACAATTGCTAATTCATACGGTGATGCAAAGTCAATGCCAGCCTTATTCCTTTCTCCAAATCCATATCCTCCATGCGCTCTTATCATAATCTATTCTATTATAGCCTACATGTCCATTCATGTCCCTACCAATTACAATATCCTTAAGTCCTTGTACTCCTTGCATTATCTAATCCATCTCTCGCCAGAACTTTTTTTCTAGTTTTCCTCACATTCCACTTATAGAGCATATGCATTTACTATATTCAATACCTTATTATTATTATTATCCTCTAATATTACTCTCACTAAACTTACCCTATCACTTTTCCTAATCAACTCTACCACTTTTCCTTTCATTTCTTCATCTAATATCACTCCTACACCAATTCTTGTACTAGTCCTTTCTAGGTATATGATTTTATACCTTGCCAATTTTCCTATACCATCGACATCACGGCCGTTGAGTAAACCCATACATATAACTGATGCAACAGCTACCATAGCCGCCGTCAGTCTGGTACTGGTCACCTCTTCCCTTAGGCTATCTCCACACCTAAGTACGTAATTTTGTTTTCTCCGCAAACAACAAGGATGGGAAAACTTACCTATATTCTTTTTAAGACTCCTCATAATTTTTGACAAGTTTTACGCCAGCTGTCAACCTAACGCAATCTCAATTAGTCTACTTACCATGGATGTATTCTGATACCATCTACGAGAGTATCAAATTCTCAAAGTCTGACATCTATAAATCAATAACATATTTATAGACATACAATATATTATTAAGCCATGCAAATTAACATTGTAACTAATAAGAAAAATTATTTTACAATGGCGTCAAAATATTATTATTTATAGTAGGCTATTATAGTATTACAAATGTATAATATACATTTAAATATTGGTTCCTATGACAAACCTATAATAGTGACGTTTCCTTAATTATATTAAGTAGACTTAAAGTAATCTCATATACTAGTATAGAATATAGTTGATACTTTATAACTATATCTAATTAATACTTTGAAGGAATCCTTTTTTTATCCCCCCCCCCCCGCATCAAGAAAAAAAACTAACTTCACTCAGAATCTTTGTTTTATATTGAGTGCAATGGTTTTTCATTGCTTTTAAATTCAATTTCTCCACTACATGTATCCTATCCGGCGTGCAAAGTATTCTTATCCATACTGACACCCTACGACCGAAGTACTGTTTCATCTCCTACTGACAGGACTTTTTAATCTTAGTTGTGCCACTTAAGTAACAAGATAAAATAGTAAAATTTATTGGGTCACATATATTAGGTACATAATATGTAATCCAGGTTAAAAACCACTGTCATGATAAATTAATCACTATCATTATTGAAGTGTTTTATTTAATATGGACTCCAAATTAACTTCTTATAAGCTATAAAAACACATATTTCATAATAATAATAAAAAATGAATATAAATTCATAACTTAAATTATTTTTGGGCGGAGTAGCCATGTCATCATTTGTTGATATACTGTGGCTCATAAGAGATCATACTTTTGGACCAAAATTAATATAATTTGCACATCCTTTCCCTACACATCATGTTGTGCTATATTACTTCCTACTAGCATAACATATTTGTTCGATGAGAGTTCATGTTGGTATTTCTTTGACATATGCCAAACAAGTATGATATCTCATGGGATGTAGTATTATTAGTATTTTTAATTATTAAGAGATACATTATTTATATTTTTTACCGCAAAAATAAATATTTTGAACAAATTCTAATATTTGTAAATTATATTATAAATCATACATATATTTTATTCTAGTACTTATCTCCTGAATCATTGAGTGGATGTACAATTAAATTTACATCAAGAAAAATGGCAAATACTATCACAAGAGAAAAACTTCTTACAGCGTTTAATGAACATGGTAATTTAATTGTAAGTACCTTAATGCCTATATAATATATATAACAAACTTATATTTAGTTTAATATTTTTATGTTTTGTCATGTTTTCTTAATTATTATAAAATATCGTGAGTTTTATGTACTAATGTATTACTATGTATTAAGTATTAATATTTTATATAAATTTATATATTTTTATAAATTATACAGATATACATATGGTTTGGTCTTTTAATCCCTTAATATAATTAATTAATCTTAAAATACATTATTTTTTTTAGAATTCTTGGTGGACACCGGATGATCTGTTTTTTATAACATACAAGGAAAGAAATATCGCTCAACACGTTTTTAGTAAATACCCAAAGAACACAACAAATTCATATTAAATACCTTATTTGTCATTAAGAATAAGGAAATTGGTTTTGACATATTTAATATCTTGGAAAATCCTCATTTTTTTTTAATCTATACATTCTTTAAAATGCTTCAATTATTAGTAGTAATGTAAGTGTATAAATTGTACATATTATAGTAAATTAATAGTTTTATTATTTGATCCAAATATTATTATTTGAATTTGTTAAAATTATGTTAATAAATATACAAACATTTTAAACAAATTAAGTGTTTCATTTTTAATATCCAACTTGTCTTGAATAAAGGTTTTCTGTTGATGAAAATTTATTTTTATATCATTCATTTAAAGATGTATATTTAAAAACTAAGAAGATATTTTACAAAATGGGTACTAAGTATTTAAATAGAATATGAGATACATTTAAAAGTTATGGATAATATACTTTATATGAATAAAGGAAATTGAATTATTAACGTTTTAAATATAAAATTTCCAAGTCTTTAATAAATTAATTACATTTTTTACAAAGAACAACTTTTTAGTTTGCAAAGCCACAAAAAATAAGTTTTAGTTGTTATTTAAACTAATTTTGTCACCATTTGTCCGAATAAACAGGTTTTACGATCAACTAAACAGGCATTACTGAAAACTACATTAGACACAGTGAACACATTACAGCTAAATTGGTCCATACCGGATATTTATGGTATCAAAATCTTTGGACTAATAATAAGTTTGTATTATTATTTATTATGATATTGACCATCACCATAATATAGGATAAATAGTACCTAATTTATTAAATTAAAAGTCATTGCGAAAAAATATGTTGATTAGTTTAATATATTAATATAAGAAGGTACAAGAAAATTTGTATTTTGACAATAATATTTCTGTATAGTGTTTAATATTACTATATAGCTGCGTTCAGGATTGTTTTATGGCCGGGGTGGCCAACCTTTTTCTATATTGTGCCAAATAAAAAATACAAAATTGAGAATGTGCCATAAAAAATTAATACTTTTTATTTACTTTATACTAATATAATATATTTATTTCTATACATAAATTTAAATTTTAGATTTTTTTTATACTATTTTAATAACAATTGGGACAAAAGTAATTTTTTTAACGAGAACGTTGAATTTATTTAATGGATATTATCTTTTTGTAATTTGGTTGAAGTTTAGTTCAAGATATGAGCATTAAAGTTATTTAATAAGAATTTGTTAGTGTGATTTTGTACTTATTTTTGATAAATGTCATTCGAAAAAAACTTTTTCAAATAAATATGTTGAACCAAATCTACAAACCAATTTCAATGCTAGACTATGTAGTTCTAGAAAATCTACCTTGGGTATGCATTTCCAAAATTGTATTATCCCAGACAACTCTTTATATTTACATTTTAAAACTGTTGAACTTTGAAGTTCAATCATTTTCAATTACACGTTAGGGTTAATATGATAAATGGGTTAATGAATAAGTTATTTAAATCTACTAAATCTTTCTAGAAAACTTTCATAAAGTGATGAAATATTATTTTTAAAAATTGTCAATAGAATATCTGTCGATAGATAAATAGATTTTAATCGTACAAAGTGGTCTAAATTTCCCATTGCTAATTTACTTTCGAACAGACGAAGTCGAGACATGAAAGAATTTATAGAACCTACAAAGACTGGAAAGAAATTTCCTTCGCCTTGAAGTTGTTTATTGAGAATATTCAAATGTTCAAAAATATATAACATATTAAACATGTCGGCTTACATTTTTTCCCTTCTACACATAAAAAATGTTCTATCAATATGTTATATTATTATTTATTTTGACACAAATATTGCATGATATAATATTTATGACTTTTATAATTTATTTAAAATTGGATATCATAATTTTAGAAATATTTAAAAATTATATGTTATTTTATCTGACGCTATTGTGCCATTCTATAACCTCAAATGTGCCTTAAAAGGCACGCGTGTCGCAAGTTGGCTACCCCTGTTTTATACGAAATAATATATTTTATTTTTATTATTTATGCATATTTATATTTATTAATAAATAATAAATATTTGTATATATAATTATTTATAACCTTTTTTTTATTATTATTATTAAAAAATGCTTTCCATTATATATTTTTCTATTTTAAACTAGTAATAACTTTAGATTAGGTGAATGGAGACAGACAAATAAAATACATCAGAAACTACGAATAAATATTTAAACTATACCTAAAAAGTATTTTTAGATGTCAGTATGTGTTGGTTTTTTAAATATAATTTTAATTAATATTTACACGCATTTACTATATATTTAAATACTAAAAATTAATTTTTACTAAGAAAAAATAATACTTAAGTATTTGATTAAAACCTTACCTACCTATATAGGTATTATCGTGATCCATTTCATATTAAATAATTTAAAAATAAAATATAATATGTGAAACGTTAGATCTTTTCGCAATAAATGTTTTTGTTTCAATTTTCTGAGGACGCCACACATCCACTTTTTAAGGGTTTTGTATAGGCAATTTTAAGGATATTTTTAGATGAATGAAAATCTCATGATTGAAAAATATTCAAATAAATTTCAGAAGTAATTAAAAAATAGTCCTATACCAGTAACATATTTTTATTGTGAAGTATTAATAAATAACTATTAAAAACTAGGTAAAACGTGTTTTGGGAGATGCACGTTTCTGAGAAACTGAGTGAATTTGGTATTTGATGACCTCTATAAAAATTGAAACATTGTAAAATAATCTAAATTTTTACATGGGCGATTTTCGATGAAATTATTAAAACTCAACTTATAAGACTTGGAATTTCCTAGAATTTTCAATTTTTAAAAGTCTTAAAACTCCACTAACAATAACTTTATTGAAAATCGCCCACGTAAAATGTAATTCATCTTATGATCTTTAATTTTTTATAGAGGTTGTTGTATGCTAAAATAATTCAGTTCTCTAGAAATGTGCATCTCCCGAAGCATAATATTTCATGTGCGTAAACACGGCAGTGTGGCGTCCTCTTAAGCTCATAACTTTATCTAATGTGTATGTAATAATTACCATAGCTCTAAGTTAATTTTATCAGAACTCTAAAATTAAAATATTAAATTTAGCTACCAAACACCCAAGGATCTAAATTTTTATTCCAGGCCACTGCAGTGCAGCGATGTTTATTTTGACGACGGGCGTTGTTTATATAGATAGATATTTTTATTTGAAAGTATTTATACAGTATTTTGAATACCTACTTTAATAAGATTCGAATGGTTCAATCACAGTTTTTAAAATAATTTCTTTATTTACCTCCGTAAATTGTATTTAAAATACTAATATTTTGTAGTAGGCAGTGGTTAAAGTGAGGGGGGACGAAGGAGGACGGCATCCCTCTTCTTTGCTGATCCCCTTTAGTCAAAATAATTTTAATCATAATAATGGCATGTAGGTTAATACAATAAAAGTAAAAAAAAAAAATACAGTTGGTGTAAGTATAGGTAACGAAAAAACGGTAATGAATCATCATTCATGATAAAACCATTATAAATTCATTATAAAACCACGGTTTTATAATATGACCGTATACTGACGAAAATTGGTCTATTTTAGTATAGATTGATTTTTTTATTTTTATTATTCATATAATTTTATTCGTTTCATAATATTATTAAGTACTTACATATATTTTAAAATGATACATTATATTTTATCTATATTTACCAAAAATTAGGTGTTAATGAGTGTTTATGTATATGTTACTGTAAGAGGACACCACACAACTGATTTTCAAAGAGTTTTATATAGGTAATTTTTATGAAATTTAAAAAGAAATCCATTAGTTTAAAAATGTTTGATTATATTTTTAAAGCACCATAAATATATAGTCTTGTATCAATATCATTTTTAATATGGTCGTGTAATCAAGATATTTGTTAAAAAAATATGTTTACACATTTTTCATTTTTAGCAATTTGAGAATATTGTAGAAAGATGGAAAAAAAAATTATAAAGAACAATTTTTCTATCGACTGATGGAGTAGATTTTTGATGCATTTTTACGCGTTTAATGAGTTGTTCGAAAAATCAAAAAATTTATATTTTAACAGCTCAAAAAACATGTATAAATGAAAATACCTATCAAAAATCGGGTGCATTATTCCCTAGATAATGTTATTATCTATAATTCATATTTCTAACATGTTTGTAAGTTGATAAAAATGAAAAATGCTAAAGCAAGTTTTTCATTAAAAGATTGTTAGTGTGGCGCTTTTTTAAGACTGAATTTGATTTTTTTTTCATATAATTTTATATAGGTAATATGAATGCTAGAGTACCTACTTATATAGTATCTACCAATAGATCTAAATAGTTATTTGAAACTTAGATAAAATTCGTTGTTTTGTACATAATATAAAAACATTAAATAAAATAAGTTAATAAATGGTATTTAGTTATAAATTGTTTGCAAGATCTATATATTATAAAAAAAAATTATTTCGGTAAAAACCACAAATATATTATGTGTAATAGGTAGTTATGTATTATTTTTAATGATAATTTGATTTTTTTTTTTTACTGTTCTTATTTCAGAGATTCTTAATGTCCGAAAAATTTCAAATCAAAATTGAATAAGATTTAACGGTTCAAGATACGCTTTTTTTTTGCATAAGCTTTAGTCCCCCCTGCAATTATTTTCCACTTTAACCACTGATAGTAGGTACCTACTAGGTATATTATATTATCTTATTTTGTTTTCAACCAGTAATGTAGTGGATGGTATACGGAGTGTATCTGTGCTATAGAATATATAGATCTATACCCACTACCATTTTTAATATATGCGTGTACACAAAAAAATTTTGTAAATCCGCGGGTACACGATCGTATACCCGCAGGCTTTTATTAAACTGCTACATTTTGAAAAAAATATATATTTAATTAAGTTCTGAAATTGTTTACAACATAATAATAGTGTAAAATGTATTTTTTAACACAATCAAAACATGTTTTGCCTTTTCATTATTTGATGCTTTATATACCTAATATTGTGTTATTAAAAATGTATTTTGAGAGAACGATTCTGAGTGAATCTCGGTATAAAATACACATATTTCAAAATTTAAAATTGCTATCCTAAATATACCTACCCCAAAATTTAGATAATATTTTTGAAAAATATAGTAGGTAATAAATCAATATAAAGGATAAATAAGTACCTACATCATACTTTGTAAAAATATCAAGTATTTAGACCCATTTTTTTCACCGAAATTCGAATATATATAGCCCACAATTAACAAAATAAATTTACGTTAATTTTACTTAAATTTTTGGTGAAAAGTCCAAGTCCGTAGGATCTTTGTCTTCGTAATGACAAAGAAATAACAGATCTTGTATTTCCGAAATCGTGTTTTTACCGTTTTTATGTAGGTACTTTTTCGGCAGTTTTTCTTAACGCGTTAAAAAACTATTGAGAAAATCGAAAAATACCTACCAACTTGAGTTAATTCGCTACCAGAAAATGGGCAAGTATTATTGGTAGGTACTAGTATTATTGGTATAAATACGTGTTTGAAGTAAGAAAGTGATAAAATTCACAGTTTAGAAAAACCCTTGGAATATATCCTAGTATACTACATGTAGGTATAATTGTGTAGGTACGTATATGCGTATATCTAGTTGTGATATTTGAATGAAAATAAAATTAGGATTTGGTGGCAGTGCAGTACAGGGCTTAAACATGGTGGCTGATTCCCATCACTCCCTCTCCCCAATCCTCATGAAGTAATGGGCAAATTCGATCTTGGTCCAAGATCAAGATTTTACTATTAAGTAGCAAGACCAAGACCAATACCAAAACTTGTAATGCAAGGCTCTTGCAAGTC
Source organism: Pemphigus obesinymphae (assembly GCA_025469235.1). NCBI lineage: Eukaryota > Metazoa > Arthropoda > Insecta > Hemiptera > Aphididae > Pemphigus > Pemphigus obesinymphae. The sequence goes on along the minus strand of JAIPRL010002684.1, from coordinate 28,553 downwards.
TTGCTTTTAAATAAACTGAAAATCAATGAATTAAATATACCTATTATTTGTTCTATTTTTTTCATGGTATATACACTATTTACAAGTTTACAGATTTCTCGTAATAAAATTCAACATTGCCTTTTATATAATACCTATTTTCGGGACAGCCGACAGATTATCCTCTATCGAATAGGGTCATTTTGGAAAAAAGGTCATTTCGGGGAGAAGACCTGTATAGTAAATATACTATATTTTAGGTACCTACTTTTACCACTGGCTATTTATTTTATACCTTCTTTAGTGGTGGTTTCCATTAATAAATATTAATGTATATATTATATACTTAATTTCCGTATATCTATTCTATAGTGCAGCCCTGTTCAAACAAGTCCTGATCAACTATGTAGGTACCTACCACATTTATTTAGTCTCTCGCCTCATTTTTTCGTCAATATTCCCCCCGAAAAGTTAGCCGCTATTAACAGTGTTTGGAAAGAACGCGTTCATTATTTTTGAACGACCCATGAACACGTTCATTTAAAAGGCATTAGAACGAATTTGTGAACGTGTTCCATTTCTTAACGAACGTGAACGATTTTACTTCGTTCATTTAACGTTCATTTTACATTTGATATGCACAAAATTTATATTATTTTTAATTTTTATCATACATTGGAGACACGATTATCAATAATAAATAAATTTAATCTATGATAATAATACCTAATAAATTATAAAATTAAAATTAAACTGATCGTATTTCAATTTTAATGTAACACTCATTTAAATATAGACGTACAATAAGTTATTTATTTATTGTTATTTAAACGGGTTAGAGCCCAATATACATGTTGTAAATATAAGTAATACATATGTGAGATTAGTAAATAATTATAATGAAATGTAACAAGTATTTCGTAAGATAAACAGTAAAAAAATAATAAAATACAATAATGAATGAGTATAAAGAAACATATATGCAATTACTGATAATATCTAGTTATATAATTATTGAAAGACTATATAGTTACAAAGAGTTATAAATGAGATTAAGTATGTCCATCATATGGGTCTACGTATAGGTACTTGTATTCAATGCTATGGAGTAATTTAATTTTAAACATGTGTACAGACTACAGAGTAGGTACAAAATACAATGGAATTATCGTTCTATAACTATTCACGTAGGTACATTATCGTACCTAGGTATTTTAGGGAAACATAGCCGCGCTTGGGTATGTCGCAAATTAAATCGAAAATATTTAAATATCCTCCGATTTGTTGTGAAATGCCACTTTATGTAAGTAACAAATTAATTGAAATATGATTTAAGTGTACTTCTTTCAATCACACCTATTATGTCAGGTCACTAGGACAGTTTAATTCGAAAATATGCCCCGTTAAAATACAAAATATTGATAAAAATACTACAAAATTATCAGTAAAAATATTGATGGTACCTACATAATCACATTCACAAACTATGAAAACGCAACGTAAAATGTGTCGTTTTACATCATCAACTTGAAGTTGCTATTTAACATCAATACAAAGGCCGACCGCAATTTTTTTCAAATTAACACGTTAAAGCGCACGTTTTAAGAAAAAATGGGTGTTCTGTAAACTACATCATCTAAGTAAGTATACCTACTAAGTTGCGTAACAATCAGTTTTCAACAAAAAAATTTTAAAAAATGAACGCGTTCATTTTTTAATAGAACGTGGGCTAGAATGCGTTCTTTAGGAAAACACAATTAACGCGAACGCTGGCTATTTGTGCCTATGATAATAAATAAAAAAATATGTAAGATGGTAATTGGTCATTTTATTGCGAGATAAAATGTACCTGCGCGGGAAAAAATTAGCGTAGCGAGCGGTTTTTTATTTCAGTTATTAGGCTGGTCAAAACTTTTGCCCCTCCCTTTCAAAAACTGAAATTACGCCACTGCAGTGTATGGATAAACACAATATTCCTACTATTTCTCGAAAGTTCGATGTTATCGAAAACAGTCAACTACACAGTTATAGGTACCTACCTACCTACCTACATTTTTTTTTCTGATCAATATCATAGACATAGAATGTCGCCATCGTGTACAGTGATTATCGTGTCGTTATTTAATAATTGTAATTATTATTTTGATGATGGAAACTGATTCAAATAAGAGTGAAAACCTATTATATTTCTTTTAATTATGATTATATTTTAATTACAATACAATAATAACAATATATATATATATGTAGCTAAAATAAATTCCTTTTCATTGTTTGCAAAATTAGATATATTATATTATACAATTAATTAGAATTCGAATATCTACCAATATGATTATACGACAACAATTATTTTATTGATCGTGTACAAGCAGTGGCGTAGCCGTGCTTTTTCAAACGGGGAGGGGCAATAAAAAAAGTTTGTTCAATGAAAATCATGGTTTGGTTCGGGTAAGTACCCAAATACATTTTAAACTATTAATTATTTCAGAAAACTGTAAGGTATAATTGACCACTAAATTGGCAATATCATGAAAATGACTTGACTTCCCGGAAGTCAGAACCATAATGTAATTTGGTTTTCTAAAATAATGAAAAATAAGTATGTTTTTGAACCTGAATTTAATGGTGTTTTCAAGACAGGCCGCTCGTATTTACTTTTTGAATTATTGTAAAAAATCGCTATATTTTTCAAAATACGTTCTTATTTGTTTAAAATAATAAAAAAAAAAAAAAAAAAACATTTTTAGCACACTGATAACAGATATTCAATAAATATATTTTTCGAAAAGCATTTACTTTGCCGTGTGACCTACACGACGTGGTTTTTCACAATTAAACGGGGGATACTTTCCATTTAAATTGCAACATTCGAAACGGTAAATTAGGTAGTGAACTTCAAAAGTCTGTAACATCATATACTAAAAAAAATTCAAAAAGCACGAATTTTTATATTTTTACAAGGTATATAGACACACTTTGAATAAGAATCCTGTTTTTATTGGTTTATCAATATTTATTAATAACTCAAAAATTAAGTACAAAATATAAATTCTGATTATACTCGTACTATCGAATTTCACATAAAATTTCACACAAATAAAAAATAAAGTTTATTTAAAAAGTCAATTTTTGATCATTTTAAATCAGTAGGAAGGTATTTTGAAAAAATGTAGATTTTCGATGATTTTTGACTATAATTCAAAAAGTAAGAGCGGCCAATTTTGAAAATACTATCAAATTTAGGGGCAAAAAATTAATAGTTTTAAAAAAAATCGTTTTCGTTTTTACGAAAAAATTATTCTACACTGCATTTATTCCTAAATCAATAATATTTTATATACCTACTATTAAATTCAAACCTTTTTTATTTCCGTTGAAATTGAACTCTGTAACGGCTGATCGTCATCCACGAGATTATTGGTTTCTATTTTCGGCTTTTTTAATGCCGAGAAAAAAAAAATCGTTATTCTTGATGCTCGTTTATTTTATTCCATAATCATAAATCAGCCGTCAAGATCAAAACACAAGTAGCACAAACAAATTTAAAACGTATTTAGGAAATAATCGCCTACGGTGTACTGATACCTACTTTGTATAAAATAAATACTTCATTACGTCATTAGAATTGTCACATTTGCTCAATAATTAAATCGGAAATTTCCACAGATATAAGTATATATACATATTATGGTACCTACTCTAACGTAGCTCGTAAGTAGAATTTAGTAGACTACCTACCTATATAGGTAAACAACTGAAATATGTTATATAATATATTGGACACTGAGGTTATGATCGGTTAAAACCCACAAATACATCATTATAATATGATATATCGTTTTAATATTTTTATTGATTTAAACTTTAAAGTTGATAAATCGCCAATTATTTTACCGTCATTGTTTTTTGATATGATATACCTACAAATACCAATCAAGTTAGGGGGGCAGGCACCTCGGCCCTCTCCCTAAATACGTCTCTGTAGTCTGTGTAAAAGTACAACCAGTCTAAATAATGTATCCATTGATTAAATATACGTACCTATGCATGTACATTTAATATTTATATTTATATTAGAGATTTCTATTTCACGTGAAGTTAATTTCACTTGACTATGTACGTGCCTTTTAATTACACGCTCTCCTGTCACACATCGCCGTAACGTTCTACCATCACATGCCAACGTTACGTGTTTTCGTCACACTCTCCTGTCACACATCATCGTAATTCTCTACCGTCACTCGTCAACGTTACATGCCGCTTTAACGTCACACGCCGATGTTACGCGTTTCCTTTGCCATCTTCTGTCACACGTCACTTAGGGAATTTATTCGTAGTTCCGTAGTCAGTAAACGAGAAAAAATCATACAGCGGCAAATAATAAATGTATCGAATTTATCGCACGCGGGTTTTTCCAGTGTAGATACATACTTACCTACCTTATTTAAACATACTTCATAGCAGGCCCGTAGCCAGACCAATTCTTCAGGGGCGGAGGGCAAACGGAGTTGTAGGGGTGGGCAATAGTGGAACTAGGGGACAGTGGCGAAACTAGACGGAGTTTCATCCCCGGGCGTAAAATTTTTGGTGGTGTACATATTTTGGCTAGCGTAACATTTTTGAAAGTCTAATACACATAAATGTGTCACATCGCTTTCCTTCCTAAACCAATGTGTGAACACCAAAAAAGTTGAAAACTTATTTATCTACCGTTCGAACGAAGCATTATTTCGTATTTAATCGACACCAACATTTTTGGTGTAAGTTTTTACATTTTTCCCCGGGCGTCAAAATTCCTAGTTCCGCCTCTGAGGGTGGTATTAGAAAAAAAAAACAATATTATGACTATTTTTAATTTTATTTTTACAAATCAATTACAATATTTTAAATTTACGATTAAATAATAATATAGTAATAATAAAATAATAGTTTTAGAATTAAGTATTCCAATGTAATTTTGATTAATTTTCATTAACGTCTTATGAGTTACGAATTAATACAGTTAATTAAAAAAAGTAGGTACATTCTTTTGGTTGTTGAAATCCATTAACAATTATTCTATATTTAAGTTTTCAGTCCGTCTGCACTCAAACGCCAATAAATCTAAGGTTGAAAGCCGGTTATGTTTCATTGATTGCCTTGTGGATTTTCAATTCGAGTTAAACAAGAAAATTAAACAACAAACTGCTGAGCTACATCCAAATACTTCTACTGCAGCTATCATTTCAAATGTAGCTTTAAATGCTTTGCGTTGTTTATAAAGCTTTATTATGTCCTTATTAGAAATATTATTTTCTTTTAAATAATTTTTTACACAGATTGTTTCTTCTTTTGAAAGGATATTAATATTAAGATCCTTGAATAATTTAAAATCATCGTAATTTAATTGGAATATGTTAGAAACAGCTTTAATAAGTTCATAATTTTTTTCAAATCGAGTTTCCATCTCAGATTTAATTATGTCAATTACTTCATAAAATGTACGTAACAACGAAATGCTATCTTCAACATCTGTATAAGTACCAGATGATTCACCTAAAATATAGTTATTCAAGATTTTAGGAGTCTTTCTTTTACGTTTTGGGGATTCAATTTCGGGTAATAAATTTTCACAATCTCTTAAAACTTAATTGAATATTTCTTCATTTCTTATATCTTTAAAACTATTAATCACACTATGAATAATTGGAATCGCTAAGGTTAGACCAGTTTCCCTAGATTGTAAAATTTTATCGGCTGGTTTAATGTATCTTGAACATTGTAACATAATAGGTAAGATAAAGAAAATCTAAATGTTTTCTTTTTCCTTGTAAACAAGAGTCCTGCACATTGAGCTACTTCATTACCATCAAATGGTTTTCCTTGTACTTTCTTTAAACTATTTAACATATTATAATAATTATTTATTATTATAAATAATTTCACATATTTTTAAATGGCCAGACCAACGTTGTTCTAACAATCTAACTGTATTATTTCCTTCGTATAATGATTTTATTTTAAAAAAAGTTTATGAATGAGCCTACATTGATTAAAAAAGTGACCAATTTCAGTTAGTTCCAAGACTGCCTTGACAATAACCAAATGTAATTGATGACTATAACAATGAACATACCTATGGAATTGTTCTTTTTATTTCTTTTTGTATGAAAGCCTGAACACCGCCTTTGGTACCACTCATCACGCTAGCTCCATCGTAACATTGGCTAAGCATATAATCAGAATTAATATTTAACGATTTCAAAATATCAAGTGTCATTCACTCAAAAAATAATGCATTTAAATTTGTTGCATTTTCAATAGCTAATAATGACTCAAATGGTTTTCCATTTTTTACGTATCTTATGGCTAAGGCAATATTTTCTCGATTAATTTTGTCTTTTGTTCCATTCTCCATTATAGTATACCACGGGACATCTGAATTATTTACATCTTCTACGACACTATTTTGCACAGCTTTCCGCATAATTGAATTTCATTTTTTATATCAGGAGATAAATTTATCGTACATGATGAAATTTTTAATTCAGAATTTAATGCAATTAGTGAGATCATTGAAGTTAATAAAGCTAATAAATAATAATAAATTAATAAATACACTCCTTGAGTTTGTATCTATATCCGTCTAGGTTAAATATGAATTGCAAGTGTGAAAATAATGAAAATAAGACCGTATACTAAATCACTTTTTGAACAGAAAGTTGCTTTCGCTGTGACAAAATTGTGAGACTTTGACTCGTCAAATTTTAATTCTGTAAAAAGCATACGATTCTTTGACATCTTTTCTAGGTTTTAATCTAGGCGTTTTTCGAAATACGAATTTCGGATTTAGATATACATAAGTGAACAATTTTTAAAATATGGGAATTTCGTTTAATCATACCGAAATCGAAAATTCTTATTTTGAAAAACGCCTCGATTAAAACCTAGAAAAGATATCAAAAAATATTATGCTTTAAAATAGAAAAAAATTTAAATCAGATCAGCCAAAGTCGCGCAATTTTGTCACAGCAAAAGGTCTAAAAACAATATCTTTTTGACTGACTCGAACCCCCTTCTTAAATCACTACATAATTTAGTGATGTACTTACACTTATTATTTTTATCCTAGTAATTATTAATTGTATATCTATAATGTTTTATTCTTTTTCTTCTTCTTCTCCTTCGCCTTTTCTCCAAACCATTTGGAGTCGACCACCCTAGTCCTATACTTCCATTTAACTCTATCTTCCTCCTTAATACATGTCCGAGCCATCTTAATCTATTCTCCCTCAATTTGTCAACTGTCTTATCTACTCGTATACCTTTTATATACCTACTCACTCGGCATTCCATTTTTATCCTCTCTAGTTACTCCACTCATCCGCCTTAACATTTTCATACCTGCTACACTTTCTATCTACTTATCTTTCTATCTACTGCCTAACATTTTGTAATTATAATAATAAAATAATATAAAGTAATATAAAAATATAATTTTAAAAGTATTTTTATCATTCTTGAATACAATTATAAAAAATTATCTAGTAAATGTAGTAATCAAATTGTAGTGTTATAATGTATGGATGCCCATCTAAACCCAAGCCTTTACCGGAAAAATGCAGCGAAACCATACAGATTACAATATATATATATGGATCAATGTTTTTTGGAACAACTCGTTTTTGAGTACGATTTTTAACCTTTGTAAAAAGTCGATGGACGATTTTTAATTGTAGATATCTAAAGTAAAATTCACGGGCTTTAAGATTATATAAGATTCGGTTATGCCACCTCTTAAGCCCGGGTACACACCGGAGCATTTGGTCGTAACTTAACGCCGTAATGTAACTGTAATGCTCCGGTGTGTACGGTGTTACTGTACCATTCGTGTGTGCTCGGCTAGCGAAGCGGTCGCTCCACCCGGGTGTCGGTTTTCTGACGAACATCAAAGGAATGATACATTACGACATGACGCTAGTGTGTACGGTACCTGTTGCTCGCAGCGAATCCCCCTATTTTATTTTATTTTTTCTTTGGTCTTATTTTTATTAATTTAATTTATAATATATTATTATATTTATATATTATTTTATATACATACCTATTTTACATTAGTAAATGTGTATATTATATAGTGTAATTAGTATTATAATATAGGTATTATATTTGGTGTAATAGGTACCTATTTCAAATAACAATGGAGTGGAACAACGAAAAGGTGTTAGACCTCATTGAATCTTATAAAACTAAACCAGTATTATGGTTCCCAAGGGATCCAAAATACTACAATAAGTTTGCAAAATCTGATGCGTGGGTAGAGTTGGCCACCTAAACCACGGTAATTCGTGTCTTGCTTTGACATTTTTGGACCGATCAAATTTATTAAATACCTATTCAAAATCAACAGAGGACATTCTAATAAAATTTCTATAATGTCCACTTATTTCCTGTTCTTTTAGAATATTTAATAAATCTAATCCACTACAAGTTTCTCTAGATTTCATGAAATTAGTTTGCCACCATCTTCTTACACTTTATTTTTTATTTTTTATTTATTTTTTTAAATAGAATGAATTAAAATAAATGCCGCGCTAGCGATTTGTACATTTGTAGTAGACAAATTGCACACGATGTTGTCTCGAGAACAAAGTGTGAATAACTTATGGGGATAGACCGGCGAACAACCGCCGTGTGTACGGATACAGCACTATGCTCGATCTACGTACACACCGGTCGCTTGTAATGTAACATACAAGCAGTGTTGGGTTGTAACGTAACGGACGTTACTCGTTACTGTAATGTAGTTACATTTTCTAGTAACTTTATAGTAACTGCATTATTTAATTTTTGTAGTAACGTAAGAGTAACTATACGTTAATTATCTGTAAGTAACTTTGTAAAATAACGCGTTACATATTTATAAATAAAAAATAAAATTTATTTTAATAAATTCGTCTAAAATTGCCGATGACCCATCATATCTGCGGAAAGTAGATATTTTAACGATTTTATGATTTTATATATAGTAGGCATGATATTGAATTTTATAATATTCGACTAACGATTATCAGAAAAAATAAAAATATTTTTGACATTTTATTTTATTGTTTTCATTTTTACATATTTAAAAATGTTGAATGTAACGTCATTGTAACTAGTTACTTTTGAATTGTAAAAGTAATGTGACGATATTATTTTTGTATTTCGGTAACGAAAAAGTAATTTAGTTACCTTTTGATTTTGTAACTAGTAACGTAACTTAGTTACTTTTAAAAAGTAACTTACACAACACTGCATACAAGCGAACACGAACTTGTTACATTACGGCGTTACGTTACGACCAAACACTCCGGTGTGTACCCGGCTTTAGAACATATCGAAAGTATCGTGTTATCACGAAAGAACGTAAAACGTAATGTAAAAAATGTACATTATTCGTTTTTGAGTAGGATTTTTAATCGTTGTAAAAGATAGATGGACGGCATCTAAAATGATACATATCTATAGTATAATGTACGTCCATTGTGATGATATACTATTCGATATATTTTATATTTTCGATATATTTATGATTACCTATATATGTTATGATATACTATAAACTTTCGATACGGATACGTCAGCTTGAATCCCACTCTGCCAATTTGATTTTTTTACGAATTTTTTTTAATTCCAATATCCGAAACTGTAATACATTTTCTTATCATTATAACTTATATTATTTAATATTTATTATCATTTTTTTTTCGTTTATTTGAATTCAATTTTGTACCTACTTATTTTATAGATCCGAATATTTAATTAAATTATATTATAGAATACTCTGTGACGAGTCCGTATTTAAGTATTTAAGACTGACCGACTGATTCACAGAGTACCAGTTAGGTACCTACCTTACTACCTATACTATAGATTTCATATCTCAGTATTTAGTAGTATTTTTCACAATTTTGAATTTAATTTATATTGATATTTTCGGTGAACTTTTATCATATATATATATATATCAAACATATCGACCTCACGACAATGGTTATACAAAAATTCGAGAACGAAAAGTCCGAGCGACTTTTTATATGTGTGAAGTAGGTACCTACTATATTATATTATACTTTTTTATTTTATACACATATTATATTTAACGGTAAATATTTCTTAAAATTTTGATCAAATTTATAGTGATGCTGTATAAAACCTGTTACACTCAAGCGAGAACCGAGCGTATCGTGTTTCAAGTTCTTATAAAAATCGGAGAATAGTAAGTTCGATCAAATTTTGGATTACAATTTTGTCAACTTATTCGTCGGAAAAATTTTAGGAGTAAATAATTATCTTCTAGAAAGCCAACGCCAACTTCCGCCGTAGGCAGAATATTTTTTAAATTAATTAATTAACAATATTAATTCCGATAAAATACATAAACCGAGGTATACGAATTTCACTCAAACGTAATTCTACTTTTGGGTATTGTACTCAATAAAAGATAAACTTACAATATGCCACACATAATCGGAGTTTAAAAAATTCAAAGTTCCGCACTCAAAAGTTGTTGAACTTTTATTCATTTGTATATTATCAATTATTTTAATGTCCGAAGTCATTCTAAGTTTCGAAATAATTGTATTTAAAAAATCACTACAACGTGGAATTTAACACAGGATTTTTTTTTACATAAATAAATTAATACACGACAAATGTATGAGTTGATAAAAAAAAACTACATCCAAAAATGTTTATTTGTAATAATGCTACGATAGTTATCAGTTGGACAATTCAAAATATCAAAAATAGAATATTCTGCATTTACCTCTACTCCATGACATGCTATGATAACATATAAATGAATACCATTTTCTAAAGAGGTTATATTAGATAAAAACGTCGAATATCAGTATTTTACTTTTATCAAACATATAATCAAAAATTATAATTTAATTATTAAATAAATGGTTTTATCCGGATTCATCCCATGTATCTGAAGTTTTTGATGGTATTATTATTTTTTGTTTGATTTGAATATTCGATTGAAACTATATAATATATTTATATAGTAATAAATTAAACTAATTTTATACTTAAAAAGTGAAAGACAAAAATTTAATATTAAAAATAGAAATGTAAAATAATAGTAGGTACAAACATTATAAAAGAAATAATGTAACTACATTTTTTTATGCTTCTTCTCTACTACATCATTATTAGTAGGTATTGAATAAGTTAAAAAAATAAAAATTATACCAATTCTTATGAAAATAAGTGTTTTTTTTTTTTTTGTAGATATTTTTTGATATTTTTTAATAAAATAAAAGGTGATGTTTTATTTTGTGTATTTACTACTTCGTGTGAATGCAATTCTTTAATTTTAAAAAAATATATATTTTTTTTGTAAATTAAAAATTATAGGTATCATATCATTTTTATAGTTTGTTTGGACATTCAATTTCATTGTCTATTATAATGACTTTAAACACTAAGGCGGCTCTCCAAGAGCAAGTTTTACATACTAAAAAGACATATTTTTTGGTCATTCCTATGATTGATTGAATAGTCCTAATAAGATTTTGTTTACTGATTTAAATTTATTAACAACTTCACTTTTAATCAATTTTTATTGTTAAAAAATTTAAAATATATTTTGTTTACCAAATCCAAAATTAGATAATACAATAAATTACCAAAATGGACACTTTTGATTAAAATTTAAAAGGAATTCATAAAACATTTAAAATCATTTACACGCATAGTCCTGTGTGTACTTATCTGTAAACAATGCTATTCATTTATGATAATGTTATTAAACGGTTTGCGGATAGCGGGATTTACACACGTACACATATTATTTAAAAATTGTTTATATATAATACCTTAAAATTAGCCTATATTATGCTACCTTAATAATTTTTGTGTCTAAATTTAATAATAAATAACCAATATGGTTTACTCTAGTTATAAAACTTCTATTATATTTCTATATTTTTTCCATTAAAAATACATAGCACTCACAATTTCTAAATAATAATTTAAAATATAATGATATTTAAGTTAAATTTCAAGTTTTTAAACTTATTAACAAATTTAAAGAGTAATATAATGAAGGAAATATTATTTTATATGATAAAGAAGTTATACCGGTTTTAATTTTTCAATTCAATTTAATTTAAGTTTCTTTGTTGAACAATATTAAAAAAAAAAAAAAAAAAAATTCAACATGCCTATTCAGCATCAGATTATTGAAATAGGAATCAAAATATTCCTTTCTTTAAATTTGATAATATGACTAAATTTATCTATAATTTCACAATTACAATTTTGGGTATTTCTATATTACCCATTTTTAATTGATACAGCAAACGTCAGTTTGAAATCTTCTTAAACTTTGTTTCTTATAAATGATGAACTGTATTTTGTGAACTAATCAATCACATTTGTATTGATTATTGATATTGAGTACCAAAGCGTTCAACCAAATAGAATGGGTAGATTAGTAGACAAAATACAGTGCACAAAGTATTAAAAAACAGGCTTTATATAAAATTAAAACAAACATTATCATCAATTTGGTAACATTAACTCCTATATTCTTACAATAAAAAAAAAAACAAATATTTAGTTTTCAAAATCTTGAATAAGTAGTCCTTCTAGTGGAAATACCTTGATTTTTGAAATAAGTTCTAGTGAATATTTATCATTTGTGGAGAACTGACTGAGTGAATTAACCAACTTAAATGTAACCATCACAGACACTAATTCTCTGTATCCATCATTGTCTATATCAATCACGTTTACTAGAAAATAAGGAAATAATTAATTACAAAAGTGTTAATGTTGAAATGTATATTATATATATATATATGTGAGTGTATGTAATATTGTACAAAATCATTATGTTATTTTATCTTTGTCCCAGATAAATTTAACTTCAAGCGGCAATCTACTGCTTACAGCAGTGGGAGTAGGGGAATATATATTTATTTATGTGTGCCTAGCACCGCATCATTCTTTCGACAGGGCTGTCATTCTACACTCTGTGCCACAAGAGAATGCATATGGGCAGTGACCAAACGGTGGTCAGTCCACGCATTTTTCACCGTAAAATAACCTAAAACACCCCACCACAGAACACTGTAAAACATGTAGTGACTATAATTCTTGCAAAATTATAATATGAATTAATATAGAAATAGATTTTTGAACATTTAGCTTTTTGGCACCATAAATAAAAAAAAGTGTCCCACATTAAATTTAGGTTAGAATTTTACATGAAATCTAAAATCGGATAAAAAAAATTATAAGCAATTTAGTTTTATTATTTATTAAGTTGCTATAACTTATATACTTGTCAAAGCTTTCCAAAATAAAGGACTTGAAAGCCAGGTTATTGGTAACAGTAGATTTGCCCGGACGAAAACCATTCTTGTCATTTGGTATTATGTGATTACAAAGGCTTCACTTATTACATCAATATTAGAAATTATAAAATTATAATAAGAATGCCAAATGTAAATACAGGAATTATTGTGAATAGCAATGTTTAAATAATTATTATTATGTATTAATAAACAAAAACAAATGGATTCATTTATATTTCAACATTCAGTTATCGGTCCGTGGAAATAAGTTTTAAAAAGAGTTCCATCCAGTAAAGAATTATATAAACAAAATTTGGTAAAAAGTCTAAATTTTAATTATATGCAAATAAATAATAATATAATATCAGTCAATTTAACATTTATCTGATATTTTGATTTACAGATGTTAAAAAATCTAATACACCAATTTTTTCTGCTTGTATTTTAGTAAATATGTATTATGAAAATGAGAAAATGTATTCATGTATTCATTTGGATGTGGCTTTAGATATATTTATCAACAAACGTAAGTCATAATGTAAAAAACCTAATAGCTCTGCTCAGAATCAAAAAATGCATAATTAAATTATTTCTAATTTTATAAAATATTTATTGATATACCTATTAATTTAATTTTTTTTTTTACAGTGTATATTTTCCTATTATGTATTAATTATTGACTACAATTAATTAATTTCATTAAATTTAACGATTTTCTTTTTCCTAGATTTTATTTTTGTATTTAATATTTTTATTCTTTAACATACTTATATACAACGCAATTTGGACTACAGGTTACAAGTAATAATAATAAATTACTCAATAGTTAATGTATAATTTTAAAATCAAATATCAAACAAAATATTTACAATAGTGACAGCTAGACAGATGAAACAAGTGAGGCTCAGCCTCATCTAATAAATGTTTACAATATTGTAATAAATAGAACCCATTTTAAAAATGTAATCATCTTTTGAAATTTAAAAAAAAAAATCACTAAGATTGTTTTTATAGATGACAAATATTAATGATACCCATGTTGGGTACCTGGCACGAGTCACGACAGCATTGAGTTGCACTGTCCGCTGGAAATCGAGAAAAGCGCCCGGCGGACAAAAAATATTCAGCTTTAACTCGTAGTATAACGACTATAGTGAGTATAGTTTAATATACTGTATTGTTGACACCACAGAGTGGTGGTAGTCCAGCATGATGATGAGTATTGTCATAGCTACAGTGAAGTGTGTAGCCCTAAGAAAGCCCCAGATGCAAATATTTCAAAACTTCAGTTGCTCAATAGAAAAATTAATATCAAGTGGTGGGGGTGAGCTGGAAATATTTGGTATACTGAGGCAGATAAAAATGTTCCTCAAACACTTTATTCCGTGCAATTTCTAATACTAAACGACAAAATACCACATAAATATTGGTTTAATTGTTCCCTAATGTATTATTTTATCACAGAGGCATTTAAAATGAAACTTAATATTTTTATTTAATATAGGTACTTACTTAGTATTCTATTATAATATTAGTTATTTTATATTCATATTATTTTAATAAATTTCGAACATAATTATAGTTTATGGATAATTTAGTTACTGGTTTTTGCAGTATCGACTTAAATGATTTGTAAATTTATGGCATTCAAATTAATATTTCCAGTAATCTATGGGAGCAATGTGACGTTTATGATGAGTGATGTTTCAGGTTCTAATCCCAGTGTATTTTAATAAGATTTTTTTTTTTTTTATACATTCCTACTATATAATTAAAAAGAACAATTTTGTTTTATACCAATATTATTATAATATATTGTATTTATTGTATAGGTGCCTCTTAAAAATATTTTATTACCTAATATAATAGTATATCTACATTTATCTAACATGAGCAAATTGTTTACCTCACCACTCACAACATCCATTAGCCGCCACTGATTTACAACTAAAAATATTATATAAAAACCTGATATAGAACTTACACGAGTATTTTTGATACTCCAATTTTGGCTGACAGTTGAACCCATTTTCACATACTTGTAAAATTATATTTGAACTTATGTTTTTAACATGGAAATCTTCTGGTCTGGAGGAATTGTACATAATCACCATAACTTGTTCATGAATATGTTTAATTTTGTCGATATTTGGAAGTTTGATGTTGTTCTGAAAATAAATGTTTATATAATAATTGCCTAATACTATATTTTTTGGTATCAATTTATCAATTATTAATTAAATTACTATGGGTTGATTTATAATTACATTTTCCTCAAATATATATTCAAGATTTGTATTTAAAAATTCCTTTATTGTATAATATTACAAGCAACATTATATTTGATGTTAAATTATCAATGTTACTAATATTCTTATCTAATTGAATGCATTATCAATGTTACTATTATTACAGAACCATGAAAACTAAAGATAAGGAAACCAAACTCTATCATCAAAAATGTGCTAGGAAATACATGATGTTTGAGGCAGTCAAGCTTAGGCATCCTATTTACGTGCACGCGGCAGAGTAACACCGAGTTACTATATATGATAGTTAGATTTTATTATTTTCTATCAAATCTTAGGTCTATCAATAAGTTTTTTTAATATATCAAGGATATTTCTCCCCCGAAAAATAAAATATAAAATTAATATACAACTTCACACATACTACAAAACGACACTACACACGGTATAAATAATAATAATAATTTCAAAATCTAAATTAGTAAGTTATAGATATAAAATATAAAACTACCTACCTGCCTATTAATAAATAATTACCATCATAATTTTTAGTCTGAATATACTATACAAGGCCGTACTGAGGGATTGGAGGGGGGGCTCACCCACAACTTCAGAAATCATTCGGTAAAATTAAGTTCAGTTGGCAAAATTAAGTTCAGTCGGCAAATAGTAGAAAAAGTTGATGACCTATTATTTTTTTTGCTTATTCACATTTTGAATGAAGTATTTTGGAATTTTGACAGGAAATTATACAGCAATGAAGTATTTTTTTCGGAATTTTAAATCTATAAATTATTAGGATTTTAGTCGGCAAAATGATAGTTAATTATCTTCTTTTTTTTTCCTGTAAATAGTACTGTATATAGTAACTCTGTGTTATTCCGCAGCTAGGTTATACCAGTTAATCAGTTATTATAATTTCAAAATGAAACTAATTGTTTTATTTTTTATTAACAATAATGGA
Source organism: Pemphigus obesinymphae (assembly GCA_025469235.1). Classification (NCBI taxonomy): domain Eukaryota; kingdom Metazoa; phylum Arthropoda; class Insecta; order Hemiptera; family Aphididae; genus Pemphigus; species Pemphigus obesinymphae. The sequence goes on along the minus strand of JAIPRL010002684.1, from coordinate 12,027 downwards.
ATTGTATTTTACTTTGAAATATTAACTATCAAATGTACAAAATAATAATTTTAACATTATTTTATTAGACTTTTTATAGATACTTCACAAAATAATAAAAATAAATAATACACACTTCATTTGTATCATTGTCCCAATACCAATTTTTTATAACAAATCCGGAAATATTGTTACGCAATTCAAATGTTACTGGCTTCATTACATAAGATCGATCGATATTTTTTGACCATACTGTTTCTCCAGAACTATTTGTTACATTCAGAATGACTTTGCACTTGGTTGGACAATTATAATGGCTATTAATGACACTAAGACGATAATGTCCAAGTGTCAGTGAATATTGATTTTCTTCATTTTGATCATGTTCACGTTTTGTTTGATGAACGGAATCTGGTATCCAATCTCCAGAGCAATTTAACATTGTTTTAATCGGTACAATTACTAATGGCTCTGAAAAATAAGTAGTACAATTTTAGTAAGACATTTTTAAATATTCTATATACAAATATACACACCTGTACCAGAATTTTTGCGACAAATATATACTAAAGACATATCATAATTTAAAATAAGATCGGTCATTTTAGTACAATTTTCATTATTAATACTGCTAATCATATTGTTTCCACTTTTTCCAGATACAATAGCTAATGTAGGTATATTATTTATATGCTGTACCAAAGCCATTTCATTTACACCATCAGAATTGCAATCGGGTATAATTACAGGAAACTCCATATAGACTATATCATTTTTGTTAAAAGCTTTAGTACTATTTGGCTCTGGGCGACTTTTAGGTTGCTTCCAAACCAAATCTCCTAGAAAACAAAATAAACACAAATACATTAAATTAAAACATTGATCTAAAAATGTTGAAAATTAAAATATCTACAATTGTAAATCTATAGCTTTTAATATTACAATACAATTTTTTTTTTTAATAATCCTAAAATGCATAATACCAAGAGAAACTCATTTTTAAAAACGAATATCAAATAACAAGTAATTAACTAAAGAACATTTATTTGTACTGTTTTTTTACAGTGAAAAATTAATAGCATATTATGGTTATATATATATTATACAGGGTAATATTTTTTAATCATTTATGATTTAATATTTTGGTAGTATAGTAGTAAGTATAATTATTGTCCAACTTTTTTCAGAAAGTTATTTGTATACTCCAGTCTATATTTGTTCTTTATTTTTAATTTTTTGTCTCCTCCATTATAAATAGGTTTTTTTTAATAATTGGCCACCATGATGTAAATTTTAAATTGTAAATTCTTAAAGAATATATTTTTATAAGAATTTTCACGGTTTTTTTTTTAAATCTGATGAATATTAGTAGTCTGAGTAATATGAAATCATAATTAATAAAGTACCTAATATTCATCATATTTAAAAATAAAAACGTGAAAATTCTTATAAGATTATAATCTTTAAAATTTTAATCATTAACCAATTTAAATCATAGGTTGAAAATTGAATATTAGTATAGTTTTAACCAGGGTTTATTCTAAGGATTTTTCTCAACTGCATATTTATACAAACTTATCTGTGAATGGAAGGAGAAGGAGGTTCCAAGTTTGTATTATCCAGCATAGTAAAAAAAAAAAAAATCGTAAAATTCAATGAAAGGTATTATTAGACAATTTAATAAAACTAGATTTTTAGAATGATAAATGAAGTGGCCACAACTCTAACGTAAAAATTGACCATAAACCATAAAAATCTAGACTATAATAATTATATACCATAATTGTAGACTATAATTTACAATTTTATAATATTATTAAAAATATACTTATGTTTAATAACAGTATACCTGTCACTCAAAAATTTATAAAAAGTAAAAGATGCAATAAAAAGATATTATTAAATTTTTATAATGTGGTGTATTTAGGACCAGTAGAAAGGGGTGATTAGGGGGTCGGAACGACCCCTCACCCAGAAAATAAGTCAGCAAAATTAAGTTCAGTCGACACAGAAAAAGTTGATAATTTTTTTTTGCTTATTTACGTTTTAAAAGAAGTATTTCGGCAGCATTTAGTCGGAAAACTATATAGTAGTTGGCACAGAAATAAGTTCATGACTTTTTTTACCTATTAAATTTTTTGAGATTATAAATTGAGAAAATTACTCCGACTACCCCCCACAAAAATATTTAGCACCGGCACTGGGTGCATTGGTGTATTGAGTACCAATAATGTTATCAATCTATAAAGTGTAAACATTTATTTAAAATGTCTAATCTTTCCAACAACGAAAAATAAATTTTTTGGAATGATCTAGTTTAAAACTGTTGACTTTGCGCTGCTAACTTCATGGACGCCACACAATAATCATTATATTGTGATTTTGTTTGTAGCAAAAGTCAAAAATAGTATTAAGTTAATTGGAAACTTTCAAGTAGCTCTGTTATTACAAAATATTTAATATTATTAAATAAAACTACTTAACTACTTAATGAAATGTTGGCAAATTATTTATTTATTT
>JAIPRL010002683.1:0-55894 GCA_025469235.1 Pemphigus obesinymphae | reverse complement strand
AATTTCGTAATATTTTTTTTTTTTTTGTAATATTAACGATTTTAGTAAAACTGGGATAAATAATATAATTTCGTAATTTTTTTTCTTTTTTTGGAATATTAACTAATTAATAACGATTTTGGTAAAACTAAGATATCGATTTTATCGATCTTTGGATATTTATATGTAAAGGTAGAATTTTTCAACAAGAGCAATGCGCAAACGACCTATAAAAAGGTCATTTTTAACAATAGCGATGCGCAAACGTCCTACGCCCCCACATATTATGTATTTTATCGGGATCCTTAATAGTCGGTGACCGAAGTTTTTTGAGAAATAATAATATTAATTAATTCATTTTAAAAATATTTCACCTACGACGGAATTTGGCATTTGCCTTATAGAAGATAGTCTTTCACATATTATGTGTTTCTGTTGATGGTTGATAAAGTAGATAAGTAATTCAAAATTGTATCGAACATAGTATTCTCAGATTTTTATAAGATCATGAACCTGGCTTCCCTCAGTTCTTGCCCGAGTGAAGCCGGTTTCACACAACATACATACATTATATTTAATAAAAATTTTTAAAAATACTATGAAAGTCCGACAATTTGAAATTAATTACTATAAGATAAAAAAAAATATAGTGAAGATACGTACTATGTAAACCAGTGATCGGACTTACCATTCTCGGTATTAAAGTGGTCGAAATTTCTTTAATTTAAATTATTTAGATATCGAATGGTAATGCATTTCAATTCATATTATAGGTACCTATACATATTAGGACGAACGTTTTGATCTAACAAGGTCGATTCGTAGACAAAGAAATGTTCAGTCGGGCGTTAAAACGTCGAAGAAATCTAATACGACATACACGGAATTTAAAAGTTCACAAACGCCGATTTAGAGATTTTAGGGTGATAGGACGACGGCGCGGCGTGAAAATCTCTAAAACGATAAGAAACAAACAACGGAACGGTTTTCTTCCATGCGATCTTTAGAGTGAACACAGAGCGTATACGGTGTGGCACCTATACTTCGCGTTTTCGGAAAAGTCGAAATGTGAACGAACGGAAAACGGAAAAAACGTAGTACGATAACCATAAAAACGGAAAAGAAAATACCCACGCGGCCGCCGGTACGGAAAACGGTCAGCGGAATTAAATAAAAAGCGTATAGTTTTCTCTTCCACGAAAAATTATGTATTTGATGTTAGCATATTATATAATAGACAAGAAACTTTACTTCCCATTGGGGGCAAGCCCCTCCCCCGAAGAGCTTTGGAAGCATTGTCCGCTTTCAGCGTCCAATTGTAAAGCATCTCCGAAGTAAAAACATCCGAAGCGCTATCCACCTACTTTTGTAAGTGCAATTTACTTAAAAGTGGAAGCAAGGACATTGGAATGATTTTAAATTAACGGACAATTTAAAGGTGTTTAAATTTTGGCGGTACTACCTTAATGATTATATCACGAAAACCGATCGTTTGATTATTTTAATTTTTTTTTTAAAGACGTGTCTAACATTTAAATTAAAACGAAATATGCAAGTTATAAGTAACTATGTACATTGAAAAACTCATTGATATATTAAGTAAAGTTTGGTAATACATGGATTTATCTCGGACATAATCATCATATTCTAATCAAGTAAAAATATTTACACTTTTAGAGTCTTACTGTTTTGCTAAGTAGGTACGTCTTCGGAGCCCAATTATAAAGAACCTCGGAAACATCCGTTTACAGTAGGCAATTTAATTTATTTTGGAAGAAAGGACAATGAAAGCGTTACCCGCATACATCGGGCAAGATAATTTATTTTAGAAGCGAGGATACCAGAAGAAGACACTGAAATAAAAGAAAAAGTTGGTGAGGTAAATTTCCAGGACATCGGAAACGTTACATGATTAGAGAACATTTTTAAATGCGTTATCGTTATTAATAATTCGTTTTCAATTTAACATATAAATAGGTATATTTCATGTACTTTAAGGAATACATAAGAATTGGTGTCCTTAAATTAACGTGATTTTCATTATGTATTCATAAATTTGTATAATAAAAATGTATATAAGTTTTAAGTATGTGTTAAGAACCTAGGTATTTGGATTTTAAAACTCATTAACATATGTAATACAATTTTTAGTATTATGCTATTGACTTCGAACTGAAAGGGTAGACAATTGTCTTAAATTAGAAGTCAATTTATAGATATTTGAATTTTGGTGGTGCTTTTTACTGATAACATATTCTGTAGCGCACGATTTACCACGAAAACCATAATTAAATCTAATAACTAATAACAACCCTTTGATTATTTAAATTTTGTAAAGATCATAGTAAAGATGTGCATTGTGTATGTAATGTACATTGTGTGAATCTACTATATATAAATCTTATTACAAATGTAAGTAGATATATGAATATTTCATGTAGTTTAGGTAATACATGAGAAGTCAAATCTATATAAGAACGTGGTTTTAATTAAGTGATCTTCAAAATCATAGAATCAAAATGTAGGCAATTTTTAAGCACCTACATTTTACAGTTTTCAGTATAATGTATTATAGCAAATAGAAATAATTTGTTCACACTAATTTAAACAGGTAAATTATTATACATAATACGCATATCTTTATTAAAGCTCTATAGTATATCTCCAATTCTTATGGCATAATAATTATAATTCGAAAAATGACTATTTTTTAAGTAGGTACCTACCTACTGATATCTGATAAATGAGTGTTTATTTTGTTTTATTTAAATAAAGACATAGGTATTCAAATAAATAATATTAAAAAATATGCATTTAATTGTCATTCCAATATATTATAATTTAGATAGTATAGATTGTAATATGTTTTTTTTAAAATAAATGTATGATACCTTTATGAACGCTAAAGTCCTTGAACTTAAATTTTATCGTACTTCACTATATTATATACTTTCACATTATATGCAAGATTACATGTATGAAATTAAAATCCCATTTGGTACATTCATAAGACGCTTGCTGTATGGTAATAAAATAGAATGGTTATATATTATACCTGAAATTTTGTCTGTTTATAGTAATAATATTAGTATATTAAATAAGATTTTAGTTTTAATTTAAAGATGTTATTGCAGTTTGTTATCAACAAAATGTACTGTCGCGAGTAACAATGAATATACTTCTGTCATTTATGTCATAAGTACATTGTGTCGATGACCAACAATATTGACATTTCTTATTGAGGTAGTTATGTGTCAAGAACGGCTTCGGTAAATTATAAGTTTAAACTAAAATTGATTTTTATGTATTAGGGAATCAATGAATGTAGCAGAATATGAAATGTCAGTGTACATAGTGATAATAATGTAACTGAATGAAGATAATTGGTATGTAATTATTTATATATATATATATATATATTACATAATATATAATTCTGTTTAAATATGTATGTCTCTTGTATGATCATTTAACATAGGTACCAAAAAAAATTTATCATATGAAACATTATGTTATTATATAGGTATTTTACAGTTAAGTAATGCTATCATTTTCATAAGTTACTATGAATATATTAGGTAGGTACCTAATTAATATTATACAAATTTTAATTTTATTTATTTATTCCTATTATATATAGTACCCACTGTATTTTAAATAAATAAATTACCGTGTATTAAATAGAATTTATTGTATCTAGGTATATATATATAGGTACCAGTAATTCCGTAGGCTTAATTAGTAGTGTACTTACATAATATTAGTATTACATGTCAATTAAATTTATATTTTTTAAAAAACATAGATTTTCTTTTTTCTTTTTTTTTTATTGTAGGCTTCTTTTAATGCATTTTGTTTATTGTCTAACTTTCTATAATAAGTGTAGGTAGCAATATCAAAACAAAAAAAAAATAGAAATATGTTGTTAAAATTGTATTTAAAATGTTGTAACTACCTACTAGTAATATATATATATATATATATGCCTAATTGGTAATTTTGTTTTTTGTAAATATGTAAAAATGTTCAAAGTATTTATAGTCATTATAAAATCCACTAGTAAATTTAATGCAATTCATGATTATCAAACTATATATTATTAAAAATATAAGCGTTATTATTCATGTAGTTCTGTGTTAAAAATGGTGAATTTTATCTGTTAAAACTATCATTTTAGATTACATCATTTTGTCCGTATATATTTTAATACTAATATGTAATAATTTAGTAATATTAAGTCAAATATGTATGATTACAATTTATATGTATTAATATAACTTTTTTTGTAATTGTATTTTAGTATAGTCTGGTGATTGGCTTGAAACGATGGACTTTGGAGGCACAGATCAAATTTAATAACCATGATGGAATAAATTATCAGTCATATTTTTATATATACTATTAGTTATTAAGAAGTATTATTGAATCTCGTTTGTTCATTAGGTACTGAATAAAATATGCAAATTATTACAACTCAATTTAAAATACTAGGAATATTATTAATGTTTTTGTTGCCATACCTTACATAGGCTATATATACTTACGTATATATATTTATATATATATATATATATATATATATATATCATACTATCTTTCATTTTATATAGTTATCAAATGTTGAATATATCAAAGGAATATTATTATCTCCAATCATGGATATTCTTTTTAACATAAAACGTTTCTTCAATGTACTTTAAATGTATAATGTACACTTATAAAATATATATGTATAAAAATTATAATATTCTCCATTTTTTTAATTCACTACATATAATTTGATATTATATGGTTGTTATTTTAATTTTATTTAATTATGTTATGTGATTATTTAATTATGTTACTACTGTATTGAAGATTTTATATACAACAATTGAATCAATTAGTTCTTAAAATATTTTGTTATCTATATTTTAAAAACCAAAATTGAAATTCAATTTTAAATAAAATGTACTAAATGTATATTTACCACTAATTAATAATGATATACGTACTTATATAAGCTATTCTAAATAAATGTTAAGTATATACTCTAATATAGAAAAGGTCACATTAAATAACATTCTTTTCTACGATTACTCTTTTGATATAAAGTTAAACATACTGAATAACATCATTAACACTATTAGTTATGTATAGTACATCGAAGCTACGCTCAGAATCATGTATTTTAAATGCAATACATTCATTAAAAGTATCCTATCTGATAAGTGAAGTACTTCCACCTCTACTGACACTGGACGAGCGAAGTGCACCTATTCGTATACCTACGGATTTTATTTATGCTGTTATTTTGGATATTGACAAACCAGTAATTCGAAGTTTTACAAAAGTATTTGCTTTTATACTGTGACACAATCTGAATACATCGATTAATAACTAAATATATAAACATTTTATTTTTATTTCTGTAGTTATTAACTTTTTCCTAACATTAAATTATTTAAAAAATCTTATTAAAATAACCAAGCTAAAAACTGTCATGTAAGAAAGTGATTACAGTGAAAACAAATATGGTATGTAAAAGATTTTTATTCTCAAAATACATATTTTATACTGATAGTTACCGTTTATTAATTGTATATAGATTACAATTTAATTTCAAATATCATATAATACAATAACGGTATGTATGCATATATTACTATCGTCAAATGGTGCAAAAAAAAAAAAATTAATTAAAAAAAGTATGTTTCTTTTCATTAAAAAAAATAAAAATGAAATATAACTAGAACTATATAATATTATTGGCTCTGAATGTTCTACAATGTTGAATGTTGATTTTGGAAACTAATAGTAAAAAAAATTATATCTACTATTATTGTATACACCTGCTTGTTTTTATATCGGCTAAGAATATTGGTTTCATAAGTTTTACGGTAGATTGGAACAAGTACGACAACAAGTTGTCTTGAATCTCTAAGTTATTGATTGTTTTATTGTAATCTGAGAATCGATTATGTATGAAGCTAACAATATATTATAACATATCTAGAATAATTTAGCAATACATACTTATTTTTTGGTAATGTTTTTTTTTTTTACATATTTTTAATAAGAAATCTGTTGATTTTCACGTGTGATATCCGTTACACTCGGGGACCTAATTATATTATAATAAAAAAAGAGTGTTTAAGTGGGTCAGTAAATTATCAATGTCATAAATTATTGTTTAATATGTCATTTCAATAAAACTTTTAAGTTTTAGCTCATGTAGAAATTACCAGGATAAAATCGAATGAGAATATATAGAATGATTATATAAAAGGACTTGCTGCCATATAAACACACAGATCATAAACCGTGAGCTATAAACATTTCCTAATAATAAACAGTGAAATAAAGAGAAGACTTTTTGTACATTAAACTTTGCTTACAGTAAATATATTTTATTGTATTTAGTATTTAATTTTAAAGTCGAGTGTCTACCTACCAATAATTTAAAAAAAAACCTTAATGTGACGCCACACACACGATTTTTAAGGGGTTATGTAAATACATTTTTTATGAATTTTATTGAAAAATTAAAATCATACAATTGAAAAATATATAAAGACATTTTGAATCGAATTTAAAAATAATCTTGTATCAGTACTATTTCTTATTGTTATATAATCACATGCTAATCAAATTATATGTTGTATATCAAATTATGTGTATTATATTTTGTAATAAATATGTTCGTGAATTTCGATAATTATGGCCTTCTGAATAAGTTTAGACAAATAATACTTCTAAGCAAAATTAATAAATTAATATAGGTACAGCTTTTTATGGAGAGCTAAAAGTAATTAAAATTATTTTTTACAATCAGCTGCTATTTGTTAAAAAATATTATATTTATATATTAATATTGAATTAACTTAACACAATAAGTTTATGAAAATACGGAGACCATTTTAGGTTTCGATTAATGTAGTTGCATCTTCTTTAAATGTATACGAGTACTCAATATAGAATAAGCATACCTATTATAATGTATCCATTAATTATTATTATTCGTCTTTATTATATAATTCATTATAATCGTTAAAATATATTATATTATTATATTATATTAAATATATTTTATGACCTGGTACTAACATAAACGAAATTAATAGACTAGATTTCTTACAAAAATATGATAATAACATTATAATAAAATCTACACGTAATCAGTACCTATTCTAAAATATATAAAAATAATTCGTTATGAAAATAAAATACGTAATTTATTATTAATAAGTTCGGAATAATATATTTTTATTTTAGGGTAATCCCAAAAAATATTATATATTTAATATTACATAATTTTTAACGCAACAGTCCATCTCGGTAATATTACCTCAAATATCTCCACTGAATCTGCAAATCTGTTTTCAACCCATTTCTTATCGACGTTCAATTCTTCAATTCTTCAACTTCCGCATATTACTGGCTCTTCAGTATACCTATCATATGAACTTCCTTCCAACATGAATTTTTCTGTTAATAGTATCTTATCTGGTCTTAAAACGCTAAAAACACTTATTCTAACGGCAAAGATGGCATATCCGCCCAATGTTTATAAATTGTCGTTTTGCTATTGCTTTTCCAATTTACTTACTTTTTAGACGTTCATTTGATTTAGGCATTTTCCCCAATGTCTGGAAAATATTCTCTATAAGGCCAGTACTAAAATCTGGTGACACATCTGATGTCCAAAATTATAGAAACATTTGCATAATACCTCATCTTGGTAAACTTTTTTAATCGATTTTATACACCAGAATAAAACGTAGTTTGAATCATATTATTATAAGTGAGCAACATGGTTTTAGATCGCAAAAATCGACCGTAACAAGTAGTGTTGCATTCACTTCGTATTTATCAGAATTAATCGAACATAGAGGTCAGGTTGATGTAATTTTTACAGATTTTGTAAAAGCATTTGACACAGTGGACCATGGTTGCCTTATTATGGTACTTAAGTCGTTAGGCATTGGTGATCCCCTACTTTCCTGGTTGTATTCTTATATTACTGGTAGAAAACGATTTGTAAAAATCGATAATGCCGTTTTTGACTTATCTATGATACCATCTGGTGTTCCTCAAGGAGGTCACCTTAGTCCTCTTTTATATATTGTATTTGTGAACTCAATCACCAAGTGGATCACTAAACCTAAACTTCTCCTCTTTACCGACGATATAAAAATTTTCATGAAAATAGACAATCTTAATCAATGCCATATTCTACAATCTGAACTCGATATTTTTTCAAGTTGGGTTAACTCTATTGGTCTTAATCTTAATTTAGACAAATGTCATATTATGTCTTTTTCTAGACAACAGTCTCCGATTCACCACAACTATTCTCTTAATGGCACTACTCTTAACCGCGTATTCCTTTTCAAAGGCCTCGGTATTCATTACCCCATCATTGAACTTTGACCACCACATAAATGTAACGCTAGGCAAAGCTTTAAAGGTATTGGGTTTTATTAAGCGCAATACCAAACAATTTTCTTCTTTGCGTTGTCTCTGCACATTATATCTCTCGTTAGTTCGTTCTGTATTATAATATGGTGTGGTAGTATGGCACCCCTACTTGTCTAAAGATGAATTAAGACTCGAGCGTGTCCAGAATAGGTTTTTATCTAACATGGCCCACATTATGAAGATAGAACACCCCACACACGATTACTCCTTATTACGTAGTATACTGGGAATACAATTACTATCATCACGTCGTCAAGATGCTGACAAGCAATTTATATACTCACTTTAAGGTGGCATTAATATTATATACAATTCCTTTATATTTCTTCGTATTATGTTTTAATGGATCTTTAAATATAATTTTTACACGAACATATTCCATAAAAATTCTAATAAATAAGGTTTATATACAAATTTAATATTAAATAAGCCGGATTTCAAACTTTTCATTCTCAGCAAAGTGTTAAAATACAAATTTTGATTTTACTCATAACCAGCCGCCAATAACTGGAAACAATTCTTATTGATTTATACATATTATTTTATATACTGTTTATATATTTATAAATATATGTTGTAGCGAATCTAGGAAAAAAACGACATGGAAAAAATGACACGGAAAAAAACGTCAAGTAAAAACGACACGGTAATAAACGACAAGGGTAAAAAATGACACTAGTAAAAAAACGACACGGAAATAAACGACATGAAAAAAAACGACAACATTTGAAATTTTAAACACAAAGGTAGATAAAATATGTCTTATTTTATGTGGACTATACTAGAAAACTTAATTATTTTAACCTCTTTTTTTTAAATCATGATAATATAAAAATTTTTAGTTATATATTTTTAGTTAAAAGTATTATAAATTAAAATAAAATAATTATAATAAAAAATGTATTACTCCAGGACAAGGGATGTCATTTGGGGGGAGGCAGAATGGGACATTTGTCCCACCCTAAGATTTATGTGGGGCCGATCAATTTTTGTTGACCTGATTGATTTTTTAAAGTCTATCGGCAATATTAAGGAGGGGCCGGCAAGGGTAGACAGGCAAGAGTATTCTTGCGAAGAATGTGAAGAACTTTTTTTTTTGCTTATTTAAGTTTTAAAGAAGTAACTTTGCTATATAATTGGAAGAAAAAAGTTGATGAAGGAAGTAATTTTATTATGTTGGGCCGATCAACACAATATTTGCCCCACTCTATGAAAAATTGAAACGATGCCGCTGCCCAGGATCCGGTTCATAAGCGCAAACTGATAGCGAGAGGAAGTAGCTGCCCCCCCCCCCCGTAAACTTGAAAGGCCAATCTTATTAATGTTCTCTTAATAATTTGTGAATTAATTTTTAAAATTATTTGTATTATTTATATTTTTATTTAAATTAAGTCATATTTAATTTTATTGAGTTCTACGGTTTAGTGTAGTTAACATTTTATGGAATCAAGGGGAGGGTTACTCTTGACTCCAAATAAACATTGCAAGTTACGCCTATTCCCTCATCTATACTTACTCAAACATGTACATACCTATCATGACCAATTATTAAATTAGGAAATAATTATTATTCTTTAGTGTCGTTTTTTTCCATGTCGTTTATTTCCGTGTCGTTTATTTCCGTGTCGTTTTTTACCTTTGTCGTTTATTACCGTGTCGTATTTTACTTGACGTTTTTTTCCGTGTCGTTTTTTACCGATTACCGTTGTAGCATACCCACTTAAGACTATGAGACCTGTAATCCGAGAAAGTCGGATGACGGTTTACAGTCTTTCTAAGTTTTCACCATCCTTGCGAATTTACCATGGACAATAAATATGTACAGAGTATCCAACCATATCAGTTATAATATCAAAATCAGTCCTATTACGTTTCTAATAAAACTTTTCTGTTGGATACTAGCAGGTCAATAAATAGGAAGTACTCAAGATGTTTTGTACTTTTAAAAGGGTAATAAAATGCAATTTTACTTTATACAATTTCACTGACCCATTCACGCAATTATGCAGTTAGGTATAGATGTGTAGGTACTCCACAATTAACAAGAGTTATTGTGTCTACCTATTGACAATACACTATGAAGGAGACATTATAATGGTCAAGATTCACAAAATAAATAAAAACAAATATGTCTTAATTGGGGTATTATTTTTTTTAAATCATAATTATGGGTATACCCAAATTCCTAAAGTAAAATATATTTTTACAAAATCATTTTTTTTTTTCATCATAAATAAATATAAATCATATTATATTATATGTGTGCGCTTAAGAAGGTGCAATAGTAGGACAAAAAACTCCTACAAAAATATGTAAAAGTTATTACAATAATACGATTTACCAAGTGGTATTAGAGTAAAAATATCTATTTTTAAAAATTGTAGACAAAAAATATATAATGAAATGTAAAAAGTCCATATTTTGATTATTTCATATAGTTTACTACCATTTTTGATAATTTATTGTAAAAAAAAATATATAAATATATAAATATATAAATATAAAAATAATATAAATGAAAAATATCGAAAATCGGGGTTCTTCCCTCCTACTATACACTTCTATATAATTTTGATAATAGGTACTTTTACTCTTAAGTCACTCGGTAAGCCGTATTATGGGATAAAAATTTCCACGTTTTTCCGAAAAAATCAATTAAATTATATCGTCATGTGTTTCTCCAGCACCTAATTAATAGCAACTTTCAATGTACATTTCATATACTGTTAACCTATAAACTTTAAAAGTATATAATTCAACTCCTAATAGATAAACGGGGTGTGAATTGAAACTCAAAAAGTTCAATTTTTACTATTTTTATAACAATTTTATAAATTTAAATACATTTAACTTCTTAATTAGATAATTTACATTAATTATTATCCATAGTAATTGTAAACATTTAAATTTAAAATTTTTAAATTTCCCTTTGTTGTATTATTATATACCTACATATTTAATATTCTGGTGAATATAAAATCTAATTGTAAATGTTGTAATTTTTTTATAAATAATAATTTTCATTTTTTTACTATATTTGTATCCAATAAAATATTGGTTATACGTTTTTCAGTTTTACCATTTCAATTTATTATTTCGACATTATATAAATATTATTAATGAAACTATAGATTTACATTTAATAAATTTACAACTTCAATATTTGTTTATATAAAACAAAATCAAAATAAAATATTTTTCCGACTTTTAAATTGAATAAAATATGTTAGAATTATTTAATGAAAAGTTATACTTGCAGTACACATTTAAATGTTAAAATATAATTAATTAAAATTATGATATTTGTTATCCAAATGCAGCTTGACAATATTAAATTATTCACCGCGTGATTTTGCAAAAAACATTATAAAAATAAAAGTCCATACAATACCGAATTGTTTCTTTATATTATTTCTCTCTTAGACTTCTAACTATAATATATTTCCTACTCGTCTAAAAATGCCAACTGAACCGTTTGTTGTTGTATATAAACAAATAGTCAAACAGATGACGGTGTAAAACTTTTTACCTACTTTTTGAACTTTATCACTGGAAGAATCTCAAAATTAACAATAAAAGTTCTCGAAAAACAGAAATACAGGGTGTTTCTAACATAGAAAACTTCTTAGAAAATATAATTTCCTTAAAAATGTTTATCCATTTTAATAGAGCAATAGTAAATATCAAAAAGAAACATCAGAAAAATAATGAAGAATGCTAGAATCACCTCGTACAAAAATTTGTTGTAGATAAGTTTGTTATAAATTAATCTTTAGATTAAAAATAAAAAAAAACTCAATATATTATATGAATACATAGAGATAGTTCAGATTATTTCAAACATATTAATTATTATTAAATGGTTTGTATTGTAAAAATATAGTATTGTAAACCTACCTATTATATAGTTTTTCTAAAATATTTATTTTATCAATTAAAATTAAATTGAAATGTTGTCCCAATACAAATGATGGAAGTTGGTGTTCATTCATTCGGTTGTATTCATTCGGAAAGGATAACATGTTATTGTTATTTAAAAATTGTAAGAAAAAATAAATCATTGCATTTGTACTACAATTCTGTGCAAAGTTTGATATAATATACTATTATAAAATAAAAACAAATGTATAAATATGAAAACATTTATGTTATTTTGTTATTTCCTATGAATGTATAAAATATTTCTGATATAAAAGGTCGTTTTTTAAGTTTAAGAAAACTACTGGGAAAATCTAAAAATGATTTTCTAAATAATTTTATATTATGTTATTTAAATTACAATTATTTCATGGTTTTTAAGATTTGATTATGTTTTTAGAGTTAATTTATAACGCGAATATAAATATAAAGAGATTAGATGTTTATAAGAATTAATCTGTAATATAATTGTCTGTAGATATATTATTAAAATCACATTTATATAGCTTCACACTTGTAAAAAAAACACTATGAAAGAGTCTAATTTAAAAAAATTAATAATCAGAACCTAATAAGTAAGAGACAATGAGATATCTTATCATGTTCAGAAATATAAATCTTCCATTAATAATGTTTTCGTAATGAAATAACTGCCTTAGAGCATTATATATGCTTTTTTAATTTAATTAGCAATATCTGTTCATAATGTAAAAAATCAATAATTATTTTTTGAAACTTTTATTGCTTTTTTGTGTTTTTTTCTTAGTATCAAACTGTACATAATATAGTCAAAACAAATATTATACAGCCGACAAAAAAGTCATTTATTCCTTATGGGTTATGCGACTTTTGAAAAACTTTGTATACCACATTCACTTAAACTTATAAATTATTAAAAGTACATTACTAGTATAACAGCGATCTATCGCGAGCCGCAAATGAAATATATCTGCTATTTGAAACATTTAATTTCTTTTACTGTTGTTTACATAAAAAAAAAAATGTGTTGATAAGAAAATGCAATTTCGTATAGTAAAAATACCGAAATTTTAAAATATAAATATACCTAAATTCTATGGCGAAATAGTATTCTAATTATATTTATTGAAAGTTCATTCTACGAGTATTATTGATCACTTGAACGCTAAATTATTTTATGTTTCTAAACTGTAATCATCATTATTTTTTATATCTAATATGTATGTATTTTGAATGAAAAAATCACGTTATACCATTTATGTTAGGAAATTTCCCCAAAAAGGTATTATTATAACAACAATTATTATCTTGTGACGAAAAATACCTAAGGGTATATTAGCACTTCGAGATCTTAGGCTGCTATAGTGCTATATAGAATCTTCCAGGATGTTTCGTATGTACATGTTTCATGTGTATGTATTTAACAAACAATCGTGATAGTACTTAGTTTTTGTTTACTATCCTTCTATATACACAAGTCTATAATATAATATATTATGATATACATTTCTAACCCGAGTGTAAGCGGAAAAAATTAAATTATATCGAAATTGCACCCAGAAATATTATATACACTTTACATTTTTTTGTATTCTATTCCATCAAATATTTTATATTTTACTAAGAAATCAAAGTTAAATATCAAAGTTTTTAAAACGTATAATATTAATTATTGATAAATCAAATAATTAATATTTAAAGTGCATTTTAATTGATGTATTCCATATTGCAGTTACTATAAAATATACATTGTAATATAAGCTACAACAATTAATATTTAAAAAAAAACTTTTTATTTAAGATAATGATATGTTTTATTTTTATTCACATCAGTTGAATATTATCTTTTATAGCAATTTATAAATATTGATAAATATGGAATTAGTACGGAATAATTTTATTGATCTGAAAACTTGTGTGTATAAAAATGTATGTAAAAATGTATAAAAAGCATATATGTAAATCCTACAATATTGTTTTGAATTTTGAGCGTAGCAACAGTGGTGAACCGATAGAGTGGCATGACGTGCAATGAGCCACGGGCCTATGACTCTGAGGGCTCATCAAAAAATGTCGCAAATCCAAAAAAAAAACAGTTTACCATCATTAAAAAATTAAAAAATTCAATGATCTTAAAAAAAAATTAAATTTTATAAAATTTAATTGCTTTAAAATAAAAGCAATTCATTATTTAGAATAATGGCTGACACAAATTTTTATTTTATATATTATTTTATCTGTTAGCTCGTCGACATTGGCGAATTATTATATATTAAGAATACAAATTCAATTTTAATGATCTTTTGAAAGAAGCAAATATGTTTGCTAAAAGTTAGTTTATTTCTCTACAGAATTTATAAACAAACACCGTAAAGTTATGAAAATATATTTTGTTGAACTATGTACCTACTGATCAGAATTTAACTTGTCCAGAAATTGTATTTCAACAAGAGATCTTGTCCAGCTTTTAATGGTAAAAATTCATTCTTTTTAACAGTAAGTTTAAAAGAAGTATGTAGGTACTGCTCTTTTATTATTTTTGACAATACCTGTTACATCTACAAACGCGGAACGGCCGATTTTAAAGCCAAAAACTATTATCATATATTATTATTATAATTAGGTATTAAAATATTTAAGAAGTACAATGATGCAAGATCGTTTAGTGGCCTAGCATTACTTTCAATCAAAAAAGAAATAGGACGAGAGGTTAACTTCAAAGATTTAAGTTTGCTGAAGCAAAAGAAAAAAAGAAGACATTTTTATAAAACTGGCCATATATTACTTTAAATATAAATTAAATATTTTTAATTTTGTTATTGCCTTGTTTATATTATTAATAAAAAGTGACCATAAAAATAATTGCATACTTAACATGTTTTTAATTATTTATAGTATATATTAGCAGAGGCAGATCTAGGGATGCATTTTGTGAGCAGTTTCATGTGCCTCATATACCCTTCCCCCAAATTTGTAAAACTAAGGGCCCATTGGATTATTTTGCAACGGGCATTTAAAGATGGCATTACGCCACTGCGTAGCAAAGTTGCTTTTTGCCACACCACTTTGGAATTTTGAAACAAAAAAAATTGTTTATTCATTTTTACTTTTACGTGATTTATGACATTTTTTTAAATTTGTGTAACAACCTTTAGTCTTAATAATAAAAATAAAACTCAAAAGTTTAGTGGTACCCAAAATATATATTTTATATTAGTCATCTAATATTTACTAAATTCTGAAATCATGGTACACATTCCATTCATATGGAGCTAGCTGTTAGAGTTCTTAAAACATTTCTCTGTTAAAATAACGTATGTTATTAACATTAAACATTTTAAATGAAGAATTTCCGTTTGAAAGGTTTAATTTAGTCAAACAAATGTGTGCGGAGGAAAACCACTAAACGCTCAAAAATATTTTAGCGGTCATATATACTTTCTTCAATACAAATTTTTCTCCTCCAAAATAAAAATATAAAAATTCAATTGCATTTTCCTCAAATAAAAAAAATATAATAAACTTGTGTAACTAATATAATAATATAAATAAACAATATATTTTCAATAGTTTCAACAATTTAAAACTTAATCAATTTTCTTATATACCTAATCAGAATGTTTGTTTAAACTAAAAAATGGATGATCAAGGAATGGCTTATTTTTAAATATTGTATTGTTATTTTCTCAATAGTTAATAAAATATTAATATATAAATTTGAATATTAAATTAGGTATATTGATAATAATTCATAACAATATCATAATAATTAAAATATATATATAGTTTTTCTATTTTTTTTTTTTTTTTTTTTTTTTTTTTAATAAATTTATTGTACACAACAATATACAACTTATTAATACCTATTCTTTTATGGGGGACTAGATGCTACTTATGAGGAAAACTGTACATTATTCTTTTCGAAAAAAAGTGGATTGTTTACAAGACATTTTTAAATAATTAATTGTTATTAATACGCATGTGTTGTAAATATATATTTCATAGATTTTATACATCATATTTCCACAATAAGGCTTATATCATACAGTACTTTTGATCTCGGAAATGAAATGTCAATAAGTATAACCTAAAAAACAAAATATGGGATAATTCCGAGTGAATTTCCTAATTTTTCTTTATATTTAAAATAAAGTTTCATGCAAATCTTACCATGTCAAAGAATAATGTAATACAATAGTAATAACAACATATTCTGGTGTCCCTGAGGAAATTCGGTTTTGGGTTGGTATTTGTGCGTTTATTTGGCTGTTTGCGTCTATAAAATTTGCACACGCAAATGAACATTCGTTTTTTAACCATTGTAGCGAATGCTCGCATATGCCAGCTTACCACCAAAAATACAACGTGACCTCGCATATTATTTACCTGAAAAATTCAATTTAAAATATACAATTAATAATACACAGTTAAATAGGTTAAAATATATTATATCATGTATGGACAAAGAGTTATTTTATGCAATAAATTATTATTGTGAAAACACCTGAAAATAATTGTGAAAGAATGCAATACGCCTTCAGATACAATATTTATATTCAGCCAAATTTATATTTGATAGTATCATCGTTTATAAAATTGTTACAAATTATATATTATAATATATATATATTATATTATATTATAATTATATATTATGTGAGTTGGTATTTGAATCAATAGCAGTCAGCTATAAAACATTCCTCGAAAAGTCAAGTTAATATTGTTTTTTATTTTTCGTTAATATCACATAAATACTTAAATAATAATTATTATTATGCATTGCGTTTGCATTATTTATTTATTTATAATTATAACCAAAGACTGGGTATACTTTATCTGCATGCTAAATGAGTATACTTTTTTGATTAATGGTTTTAATTTTTTTTAGATTTCCTTTTATCTATTTAAAGCAAACTGTGAAAAGTGATATAGATTTGAATTATTCGGATAACTTTCCATTAATTCCAATAAAGTTCTTAATTTGAATTATGCAGTTATAATATAGCTCAATAACTAATTTTAGTGTATAGGTACGTTCTTTTTATCTGATTCTGGAAAAAAATAACAAATTTCAACGTCAATAGTTAGAGCCAGAAAAATACAAAATAATGGTTTCCTATAAATAATAATTTTATCGTTAAAGCTTATTTAATCATTTTAACATATGTATCATTAAACAGCACCAATATATTCGCCTTTCATTGCAATTTGATCTAATAACATAATGCATTTTTTTTAGAGTAAAATGTTTCCCTTTATTAGATTTAATAATATATATGTTTGAGCTATTGTAAATGTGCATATGAAAACAAAATGAAAATTTTAAGTTTAAAAATACATGTATTTAAGCATGTAAGCATGTAAGTATGTAAGAAATATAGAAACCATAACATAACTGAACATTTTAAAATGGTAGGTAATATAATATATTTCACAGGAAGATATTATTCAATAAAACTACTTTTTGTTTGATTGTTCAGTAAAGTAGATCATTTTAAACTTTAATTTTTTTTTTGGACAACTTTCAATAAAAATCAATAGTCAACATTTTTTTTATTCATGGCCATTTAAAATTTCTCTCCGTGTAAATTTTAAGCTTTTAGACCAACTTTCCCACGAAATTCAAATACATTTCATACCAAAATAATAAAGTTTTAAATGTACAATTTAAAAATCATTATTTTTTTAATTAAGAAGAAATAATAAAAATTGATTTGGATGATATCGTGTTAATAACATTTTAACTTCATTTTCATCATAATTATGCATTAAAGAAAAAACTTAGGAAAGTCAAAGAATGAGCCGTTTTAATTCTCAAGTAGATGCAATTTTTTACCACAAAAAAGGTAAGTACATAACTATTGTAATAATTCTTCTAGTCGAAAAATTGTAAATAGAAATATAATAAAATAAACATCATTGCAAAAATCACTAGCTATAAAATCTCCGCATTAAATTAAAATTAAAATCCGCATAAAATCTCAAAATAACAATGAACATTATACTGACATAAAATCTGTTGCAAGTTATTTTTTAAAGATTTACATTAAATTGGGTGATTTAAGTAATTTATATCGTTTTTATCTATTTAGAATTGATTTTAATCCCTGTAATACGTTTCAATCGTATATACTTATTAGAAATTGAAGATTAATTTTACGTGTAACTTATTTTATCAATATTATTGCAACGAATGTACTCCAAAAATATAGCATAAAATATTATATGGTTTGTCTGCAACAGCCACAATTAATAACACATTTAAGAAATGCTTGTTTTAAAAATATAAACCCTTTGGCTACAAACAAAATATATATTAAATTCTCTCCAAGCATAAAAGTGGTAAAATTTACCCACATTACTCTTATATTATATTTACGGGATTTTACTTACTCGGTATTTATACCACATATATAATCGACAATGTATTATTCCTTGAACTTTATTTTTTTTTGAAATTTCACTCGATATTATGAATTTTTAAAACATTGAAGTTTAATAATATTTATATAATATAATTATATAACAATATTTAAAAAATCATATTTATTTTATGCGCAATGGCTCATATTAATTTAAATAAAAGTCAGTAGTTCACCGATACATATTATATATTATAACTAATACTTTTAAATTTCCAACAGTTCCCATAATTTCGTTTCAAAAAATAAATACACTTCCTAATTTACACATAGTATAAATGTATAAAAATATAAAAATAGTTATAAATAGTTTTTAATTAATTGAAACGTATTTACAATATTTATTTGAAGTGAATTTATAAAATTATGCAAATAACATACATACATAAAACACAAATAGTACACCCATAACCCTTTACTAAAAACAGAAATCCAAGGTGTACTGAAACCCGTTAGCGCTCCATTAAACTTTGACCTAAATTATTATACAAAATCCACTATATTGTACTAGAAAAACATGATATGTGTAATATACGGTATAGCAAAACCCTTAGAAGGTATTAAAATCAATAGGCGATTTCTATAGTATAATGTTATGAAGAAAATGTATGGGTATAGAGAGATTATAAATAATATTTATATAATAAAAATGAATATTTCAGTCATCCCTATATTTAAATCAAATATCTCGTATATAACGATTAATATGGACTCACGTGCCACACAGTCTGACTTGACAAACATTGTATATATTCAAATTTATAACTAATTGTTAAAATTTATTTTATTGATTTCTATTAGGAAACGTATATATATATATATCAGTAACATGGAGTGAGTCCTATATAATTATTATAATTATTTTACTATGTATGTGTATATTTGATATTGAGAATTACTTAAAACAATTCAATAGTTTAACATACTTTTAAGGTACCTACCAAATATATTTTGGAAATTTTTCTTGTGATTATGATTATATTTTTTATATTTTTTTATTTAGTGTGTTAACTGCACTTATAATATTAAACCATATTTTTGGATTTATATTTCATGATAGATGTGTATAATTATGAAATTTAAATTAATATTTAAAATAAAAAAATATAACTATGTGAAACAAACGATCAACAGAATATGATATCAATATTATAAATTATTTGAATTCCATGCACCTTTTTTTTTTAATATTTCCTTTATTCCAATTTTTTCAGATTCATTAAAAATACTGTTATATTTAGAGTATTTTCCCAAATTTTTTTTTCATTTTTAATTCTAATGCTACTATATAAAATAAATTATTTTTCGAATAAAAATATTAATATCATATTTATATCATATCATCGAGTCCTATGTTATTACCTCTTTTTTATTATAACATTTGTAACAGAGTGTATAATAGACGAATATATATAAAAAGAGCATTGATACTTGGTACTTTCCACAAAAACATATGGAAACAGAAAGGAAAGAAAAAGAGTAAAAGATTAATCTTTTTTTCCTGGTCGCCAAATTTCTAAAACCAAAACCACGTGACATATAGGCAATGGCCAATGAGAGGCCAGTATCACGTCAGAACACCACTCAGGCCAGGGGAATGATGGGAAACACACAATTAGGATACCATTGGTACGGGGAGAGTGCCCTCGTGTCAGAGATAGTGAGGGGCTGGTGAGCGTCCATTGGTGGAGAGGTATCCCGGGAATGGCTAATGGAAACACTTTTCCAAATTCGTCATAAAACATTACATTTAGTTCAGTGCAGACATGTCTACTTAAACATCCAACTGATTTTGATCATTTGGGACTAGCTCCCGTCAGCAGGCCCTTGGCCTATCTTGTAAGTATAGCGCGGCTGTAGTGCGACTCACCACGGGCAGACGCACGCGGTCTCCCACTACTCGCAACTTGTCTTCACATAAGTAGAATCGCAAAAAAATTACTTCCCGCCCCGTCGCTGACCCAAATCTTCCGCCACCATCTAAACTAGCTATAAATCACCCTCCATCTTTACCCTCGTCCACCGAAATTCAAATTAAAGACAAGAAGGGTAAACGCCACCTTATATATCCGACTACCTCACCGTCTAGACCGTCATCTACCAGCCTGTCTCGTAAAAGCACCAAATATCACAAGATAAACTTAGTCTCAGTTTCAGAATCTCTACCATCATCTTCCAGCTAGTCCGATATAGATTAATTTTCCAACATGTACCTGGATTCTCCGCAATTTATTACCAACGAACCACCGTTAAACTCTACTTATCCAGCAAAGACTCCGCTTCCTCCTCGAATCACATCTGCAGTCCGGCGTAAAGCTGCTCCCTTTATTTTCAACTCCGATGCTAACACCGCGGGCTTGACTGCTAAAACCACTGCAGACGGGAAAATATTTCTAAAAACCAAAGACCCCACTCGATTCCGCCAAGTTCAGAAACGCCTAGTCGAAGAACCTAGAATTTCACACCTTTAATCTTCCCACCGATCGTCACCTAAAAAGTAATTACCGGCCAACCACTAGATCCTGTACGGACCCTCGGCGCGCATGCATTTCGTTCGTTCCCGGTCAGCTTAAGGAAAGCCACACCACATAATTTCAGCGAGCAGACTTTATTAGCAAACACATCCCAATCATTATATCAATAGGCTACCTAGAAGCTAGAATCACACTTGTTCTAGTCAACGGTCAAGCCAGGTCCCCGGCCCAATGGATAATTCCTGTTCCTTGACCTGCTGGCCAACGTATATGTATATGTATTTGTTTGGACCTAATAGTTATACAGAATAAACAATTTTTACAATAACATAAAGAGTAATTCTTTCACGACTCGATGCACCATCATCCAAAGCGCACCGTTTCACATTATAATCTACTTCCGCGAAATGTTTATTTTAATTTACAATATTTATACAACTTGCATCTAAATAAAAATTTTCTAAATAAAATATTACACCAAAAATTAAATATTTTAAAAGTGAAATACAATAAATTTTAAATTAAAAAATATTACATAATTTTGTATTGTACATAATTAAGTAGAGGTAAAACTGTGATTGAGTGGTTTATACGCAAATTTTGACACAACATTTCCCCGGTTCGAATCCCAGGTAGTGAATAATGTAGTCAACGAGATGTATCAAGCTGGTGGCATATGGTGTCTGGTGCAAGCCAGCTATTATACCAAACCCAAATGGTAGCAAAATTTACAAAATTAATCAAATGGTAGGTATGCTTTTAGTATCTATCAAAAACCCTCTTCGACTCCCCTAATATGTGAAGGTGCAAATCTGAGCATGTTAGAGTTTGAGAAATAAGGATATAAAACTGGCAATTTTTTTGCATAATTTGTAATTTTTGTAAATGCATGTTAATAAAATATTAAATATAATTTAGAGTTTATTACAAATTTTAAACCAAATTAAACTTAATAAAACATACAATGTATACAAATATCTTATAACTAATTTTTTGAAGTTAACGTTTAGACGTATAGTGTGTGTAATTTAAATCAAGTGTCATTTTTTTATATAGGTATCACCGGAACCCTAAAATATATCTATAAAATCATAAAAAAAAATTATCAATTTTGTAATAAAAAAAAAAACTAAAATATTATTTTTCAATAGACTCAAGTTTTGGCAATTACAAAATATGTAACACGTTTAAGTATACAATGTAAAAGTCATCAAGTCATAAAAAAAAAAATTCACTAATGGGACAATATTTCCTTAGAATGACCACTTTTCAACCTATTAAATTATAACTAAATGGTAGTAAAATGTACATAGTATAATTCTAATTTCGACGTTCGTTAGAAAAATAGGTATGCTCTTAATATAATTTCGGTAATAATTAACTGGAGACTCGATAAATACTGAAAATTTCAGATTATAATAACCTTGATAAAGGTAGGAATCAATATTAAACTAATTTACATCCCATAAGATTTTAATTTATTACACTCTTCGAAGTATAAGATTATTATTTTTCAACATGAAAGGATTTTGATTTATTATTGCAATTTAATTATAATATGCTAATTATTGAGTACACATATATTATAATTATCAAAGAAAATTTATTTTACACTCGTTTATATTTTATGTATTAAAAATATTTATATTTCCTGTATGTAATAATAATAATAATAAAGAGAATATTGTTAAAATATAAAGATAATGTATTGTGTTGTTTTTATAAATTTATTCATAATGATTAATGAACGTAAAAGAGTTTTTCTCCATCCATAAACATATTTTTTAGTAATACCTATGTATAATATCATGACTTATGACATAAAGCAAACGCTAGAATACTATAGATAAAACAATAATTATTGATGCAATCGTTCAGAAAAATGAAATATTTTTTCAAAATATTTCCAAAATAGTATAAAATAATTAGGAATTTGTAAAATTACATCTTTGATTATATCTAAAAATGTTTTATTCCATTCATTGTTGGTTATTGTTTCGTACTCATCTTTTGATGTTTAGTGTTGAAAATGCATAAAATCAATGTTAGATTATTTACTACACGGTCGTAATATTATCAAAATCGATCATCAATTACTTAAATATCAAAATAAATTGAGAAAGTTGCAACTTCCTTAGAAACCAAAATTGTATAAATTAGTAGAAGATTTATAGATCGTTTATTAGTATCGAGTAAGGGAAAATAAACAGTTAACGTGCAATAATAAATTTGTGTGGAATTTCTAAACATTTAGCCTAAGTACTAATTAGGTCAAGTACCCTTAGTAGGTTTCTACTAGAAATCCCAAAGAAATAATTAAATATAAGTATACAGTTATATGAAAATTTAGGATTTTTAGTAATTTAAACGTAATGGCAAAAACATCAGGCTTTGGATGAATTAAATTTATCTGAGTATTAAGATATAAGAATATTTATATAGGTAAATTATTATAACTTAAAATATTGTCTATTACCACAACGTCAATGGACCAACAGAAATGTAATTTAAATGATTCAGATTATAATATATTTACAGCCTTTTATATGTCAATGGCCAACCTTATCAAATGTTTTAGTTCATCGATAATTTAAAATACTAAAAAGATAATCCGGCCATCGCATTTCACACGCCGAGCTATTGAATCATAACCAAACCATAAATTATATGATAATCTACGATAGTTTTAGTTTCTTTGATGAGATGTAAAAAGGTAATATTTTAAATAATGTTAAATATTTATCAATAAATTCCAAAAACTTACTACTACTTTCTGAAAAATACTTTTTTACTAACTATAAAAAGGATATACAATTTATTATACATTTATATAACTGCTTAAAATATCAGCATTGCAAGTGAAGAAAAATATTTTTTTTAATGATCTTATATAAATTTAAAGGAGGTGATGATACCAAAACGGTATATTTTTTAAAAAGATCAAGATTTTGAGAATTTTTATGATTTAAAGTGTTCGCTTCAAACATTGTTCCTTTTCAAGCACTGATTGTTTGTTGGTTTTAGTAGTCAAGTTTTTACTACCAAATGTCAGTAAATCTGGTATAATATATTATATACGTATTTACAATTATTACGTGAGAAAATATTATTAAATATTTATTCTACCTTTCGTCTAATAATCAACGTTTGCTTCTCTTTGATTGATATACTTTTAATTAGAATATTTTCAAAACATATAGTCATATTATTCGGGTTCTTCCCCCTCTCTAAATAATATCCTCATTAGACAGTAAAAGAATATAAAATCTAAACCTATCCAAACATTTACCTAGATCCACCACAGTTTTGTAATTTATATTATTAGAGCAAATTGGATCCAGTAGCGGCTCGTGGAACAAATATCTGATGTTGTATAATCAAAAATACTACGAATTATTAACCATATAATATTATGTTATTTTTTCTAAAACGTCCATAAAATAACGAACGTAGCATCAGATATTTTATTAAGAACTTACTAATATTCATACAAAACATTATTGAATTTATCTTTTGTGTATATAATCTAGATACATGATACTCTGATAATATATGAAAATGGGTAGTGTAATATCATAATTATACATGGAAATAAACAAACCTAAGACAATATAAATTAACGCCGCACAGTGTATAGGACAGTGTGACAATTTAATATAGATATTAAAATTCTACAGATGGCCACTCGAAATTGATATATAACATATATCGAACTCGACCAAACTAATTCACAGACGTTTCCGAAATACATTACCAATAGAAATAAATTTTTTTAATAAGCAGGGATAGAAATTATCGGGGCCATAGGGCCTATGAATATTCTCAAGTAGCGGAACCAGCTCTATTTTTCCTCTTGCAACATGAGCTTAAATATAATTAATAAATTAATTAGGTACGTGGCCAAACCGCGTTTTCTATTTCTTTCCTTCTATTTTCGTCGATACAATTTCACTGGCCATACTCGTGGTGAGTTATATTTGTCTTGGGTTTTTGTTGTTCTAAATTGCCTTTATTTATTTTTACATGTAATTTGTACACATACGTGTATGTCAGGATTCAGCTTATCCTCTACGTAATCGATATTTTGTTATATCGTTACAGAGGGAAAAATCCTTGTGCTTGTTTTGTACCAATTTGTAACACTTTTCTAATCATACCTTGGGTGTGCGCTGGAGTCGGGTATATCTATGTGCATGCAAGTCTCAAGCTACGCTGATAGAAGCCCTGATCAAAGGTGATATTTCTCAGAACTAGTCCGCTAATGATAATCATACACTTCAAACTCGAGATTGTGTGAACCGTGCCTTTTTATTCTCTTGTCTGCATTCAGTGTATCGAAACATGTTTACATTAAATTAATTTTCTATTTTATTTTTATTTTTTTTGGTTAGCATATGTATTCGGCGAGTTACATTTCATCTTTATAGATACATTAAAATCTGGATTGGTCACAATTGAGATCTTCTTCAAACACGACGTAATGAGCGTGCGCTGGGTATTTCTGGTGTTTGAACACCCAAAGATTGTTGTCTCATTGTGAATAGTTGTAACGTAGTTGTTATACAATAACAATCGTGTATTGTAATAAAATATTTATCAAACAACAAAGTCTACAAAGATATATAGAACTTATTGACGACGAGCTTCGAACTCACATCTGCATTTACCAGTCCACATTATATACCTATACACATATAAACTAAGACACTACTAATACCTACATTGTTCTTTATTTTGTATATCACGGACAGACAGTGAAAACAGTTATTATATACCATATATACAGAGTGTAACAGGACTATTTAACAGATGTAGTAACTTTTTTTCTAATGAATATTTTTAAATTAAATTTTAATGTTTAGAAATTTGAAATAAAAAATGTAAAATTTGATTTAAAAATTTTAAAAAAATCAAAATAGCCATTTTGTAAATCTGATTTTCAAAAAATTTTTGATGCCAAAAATTTTTACTAATGTTTAGTCAATTATTTTTAAAATTTGTAAAAATTAGATTATTTTTCTGATATTTTATTTTGAACAATATAGCCGATACCATTTTATTTTTTTCCAAGAAATAATTTTCATTACTCATAACCAAAAACAAATTTTTGGACCGCCAAATATAAAAATATGATAATGGTGATATCAAATGATGTTTATCAAAATAAAGTTAAAACGCATGACAAATATGATTTTCCAATGTTAAAATGTGCTTTTATTTTTACGGAATTAATGATCGTTTTTTGTAATTAGTAGTTAATAATATTTTAATAATTTGTAATCGTGAAAATGGAATTGGTATTTATTCAAAGATTAAAACCGTAAATTTATAATTTATTTACAAACATAAACGACATGGTTACTAAATGATTTATATGATTAAACTATTTGATTTTAACATATTACGACACATTATTTGTGAACCACACCACAAAAGTTTATTAGTGGATCTAAGCTTTTATTTCAAATTATCTATAATAAAATGTCAAACAAGGTGGACATCTAGATTCACATTACCTCTAACGTAATTCAATCAATAAAACACAACGTACATTGTAAAATATTGGTTCAAGATTAACATAACAAAATGCAGTAAAATGTCTTAACACAAAGTGCGAGTATAGCTAAATAATTTCTTTATACATTTTGAATAATAAATATTAAATATTAAGAATCAAAACTATTTTATTCAATTGCATAATATTGTAGATATGAACTCTGATCATAAATTAAAAAAGTATACTATACAGTTTTAAATAAAACATACAGAATTATAGCTGTGCAATCAAACAACATTGGACGGACTAGTGGATAAATTATTATATAATTGTTTAAACTTTAAAATAAGTAAATATTATTTTGTTATTTTTAATTTGTTGTAGGTACCTAGGTAGATTATTATGTTATACAAATTTAAAGAATTCTAATATAAAGTTAAAAATAAAACAATTATTAAGTGACTCGGATTACTTAAAAGCATTAAGTACATTGGTATGACTACTAGTATTCTTTATGTATTATAATTTATTGTTAACTTGATGAAAATTACCAACGTAATCTAATAAAAAATCAATATTTATTTTATTAACATATTTTTATTAAAGGTATTATGGTTTAAAATTTGTTTGGCACAAAAAAAATATCCTGATAAATATTTACTGTACATTATGTATGTAATTTTATAATTTTTAATCACCTAGTATTTTTCAATTTAGGATATTAAATTTATAAGATAGATATATTCTGAATTGTATTTTTGTTAATTTTGTTTATCTTAAATATATTTTATTGTGTATTTTATTTTTGCCTTATTCTAATAGTGTTGCAAACGAGTGTTTTATATAATCATATAAAACTGCTTGTACAATGTTACTTTTGATATGTATACAATACACTTTAAATGTACAATGTTACAAATTATAATTAATGTATGTAGGTAAGTCAGTTTTTTTTTTAATCTATAGGTACATACATATGCATTATACTTATAATACAATAATATGTATATTATATCAAACTATGTAATACTACTAGTTGGCGATAGCTAAATATTACACTCTAATAAAACACAGATCGCATATTATTTCAGTGAACCGAAAATCAAAACTATAATAATAAATAATATTAATTTTGGATGACTAATGATGGTTCCAATATTATCATATACGTAGAAAAAGGTTTTGTTAACACACGGCATCGACACCAATACATTTTAAATATATAATATTAAATAACATGGGTAGATAAAAAAAAAACAAAAGTATTTTATTAAAATACAGTAATTTTATTTATTCACAGTTTATTAATACCATCGATAATTTCAAAGTCGATGACAATATTAAAAGGTAACTACAAAAAATAGTGTAAAAATACATGTACAAAAAACACTTTTAGAACTGTAGTATAAAATGTAAGTAACGTGAAATAAATTGATAATTTCATTTTTCATTGTCAATATTAATTAAACCACTTTAAACTCGCTGAAAATTTTTATTTTTATATAACTTTGGAATTGTTATTGGTTAAATACAAATTTTCAACGACAATTTCACAACATTATTATGATAATATGATATTCGCAGTTAAAATGATAAAATCATTATCATGAATCGGACCGTGTTTCATGGAAAAATATATATTTATCGATATTAAATACCTCCCGCAATTATTATTGATGGATAAGCGGCAAAAATATTCATATTTTCACAAATTTTAAAAAATTGTTTAAAAATAATAGACTGAACGTTAGTAAAAGCTTTTGACATCAAATTTTTTTTAAAAAATCAGATTTACAAAATGGCTCTCTTAATTTTTTTTTCTTTTTTTTAATTAAATTTTACATTTTGTATATTGGATTCCTTAACATTAAAATTTAATTGAAAAAATATTTAAGTTATAGCGTCAGGCTGTAATAATAATTTAAAAAAAATAAAAACTTAAAAATATTCAATAGAAAAAAGTTATTCCATCTGTTAAATAGTCCAGTTACACCTTGTATATTAAGTTGTATTATAATTGAATTTTAATTATTACCATCTCACACTCTATATAACCACCCATAACGTCCCAACCACTTTTACCCCTTTTCCTTTTCTTTTATATTACAATAGATAGTAACTGCATCAAACGAAAACAGAATATAGTTAGATAACTGATGGTTCAAACAAGTTTTCTGGATAGGTGCTATATAATTCACACAGTACATTTTTCAACCATATACAATATAACTACACGTGATAACACTGTGCAGCATACATGAATTATTTAAGTGTGCGCAACAGATAGCGCTTCGATAGTAATGGGAAATTATGATGCCGCCGATTGAGCAGCGACCAACAATAGTGGTGCGATGCGTGATATTTTATAAAATAATAATACTCATGAACTCGACATTATTATTAAAATACACATAGATAAATAATAACATTATATATAGTATATGTATATTGTATTGAAACTAATAAAACGTATAAACTCTGTTGAAATAAAGCAATTGAATATAAGTACTAAAGACAAATTTGGTAACTTATTTTGTGATGTGTTTGGTGGGTTGGGATTGTTTCCAGGAGTACCTTACAATATACAGTAGATATAAACGTATAACCAGTTGTTAGTCTAAATAGGAGGGTACCTCTTAGTGTAATCGCTTAACTTAAAGTAGTATAACATAATATGGAAAATCTGCAAGTTATTAAGAAATTAAATAAACCTACTGAGTGAGTTAGCCCATTAGTGATTGTAACTTGTATAAGTATATTACTATTCTAGTTAGGTAGAGCTGATACAATTAAACAGCAAAACTGCAGCAAACATTTTCGAAGGTTTACAATCGGTCTTTTTAAGGTTAGAAGTACCTGAAATATTAGTTTCAGATAATGTAATAATTACTAGTAGGTAGTTAGAACTTTTGCAAAAGAATGAAATTATAAAGTCGTAAAACAAGTTCAAATTATTCCCAATTTAATAGTCTAGCTGAGAAATTTGTTTGGATGTGTAACATATGCTGATAGTAAATTGTTCCCGTTTGTTAGAGTATAGAAATACTGCATAAGAAGGTTTAGGATTGTCACCTACTGAGCTATTAATGTCAAGAAAACATAAAGACAAGCTGCCAATATTAGCTTCCGAATCCGAACTTAGTCCTAAGTATATTGATAAAGAAAAAGTAAGTAATAGATTAAGGTATAGAAAGTCTATACAAAGAAAATAGTATAATCATCATGCTGTAGTTTTATATCAGTTTAAACTCGCTGAACATTTCTAAAAGGTAGTTAGTGGTACTCTCGTAACTAAAATTATGTTCTTGGATCATATTCTGTTATTGATGGCGGTGGGGAAAAGTTTAGGTATAGCAGTAGACATTTAAGGTCCAGAGTGACTGAAAATGAGTAAGGGTACTCTGAAAAAGAAAGAAATAGTTTTGTCCAAGTGGAAAACCATAAGAAAATAACAGTGGTAGCTGTTAATCCATCTAATGGTCCTTAGAGATAACTTGAGTCTATCCAAGATAGGAATTATTTATAACATTAAAAAAAAAAACAAAATCTTTGTGCATTGGTCCATGTTACATGTTTTATTATGTTATGTTCTCCTAAAAAATTATATTATAATTTTCTTTTTTTATTATTATTGTATTGTTAAACTTATGAATGATATATATAATAATTTCTTTACCTTAAAAAAACGGGTTGAATTGTAAACTATAAACGTTTTATTGTAAGTACTGTTATCACAAAAGTAGCCATAATAAAGAAAGGATTACCAAAGTCGTATGTAAACGCAATTTAAGACATGTATGTGGAGAAACTGAGGATTTTAAGATCAGAGTGGGAGTACAACCAGAGTTTGGCTTTGAGCCTTTACTTATTTTTCCTGGTAAAAGTTGAAACAATAAAAAATATACAGGGAGAGGTATTATACTACATGCTGCTTGCAAATGTTATAGTGCTAATAGGAGAGAGTCGTGAGGATAAAAATGGTAGACTTGACAAATTCAGGAAAGCTCTTTAAATTTAAGGACTAAGGATTATTAAGGGTAAACCAGAATATATAGAATATGATTTTGGTGAAAGGGGATACATAGGGTAAATGGAAAGATTAGAAATAAAATTTAGTAGGTAATATTAGTGGGAGAGGTTCAAGTATTTAGAGTTTGTTGTACAAAGATATGGGAGCTACGAAGAGCATGTAAAACACAGGATTATGTATAGATGAATGAAGTGGTGGAAGAGTCAGGTGTTTTGTGTAACAAATGAATCCCTATTAGGTTAAAAAGTAAATTTTTTTTTTTCGAAACAGTGTTGAGACCTGTAATGATATCGGAAAGATAATGTTGGCCAGTAGATAAGAAGATAGAACTTCGTTCCTAGATACAAATTTTAAGGTGGATATGTGTAATAACTAGATAGAACAAAAAAGGAAATTAGTATATAAGAGATAGTATAAGAGTAGCTTCGATTGTTGACAGAATGTCAGAGAATCAATTAAGATAGCACAGGCATGTATTAAGAAGGGAAGAGACTATGACAGTAAAATTAGTAAAGAAAATGTATTTTTATGGATCGAGGGAGAGAGGAAGACCGAAAAAGGAAGTGGGAGATATGACGGCGAGTTATATAAGGAAGGTAGGAATAAGTGACAAATATGTAGGAGATAGAATTAAGTGGAAATGTAAGACTAGAGTAGTTGACCCCAAATACTAATGAGAAATTGCATAGGAGAAAAACATTGATTAATTGATGCCAGTCGCATTTAGTCGGTAAGCATTAGGGGTTTCGGTAAATTATAGAAAAAGGTTATGAATTCTTTTTTTTTTTAGACACCATCCTTTATATATCTTTTTAGGACGGCTCTGTGTATATAAGTGCAATAATTTATCTAAGGCAGAGTTAAGGCTGCCAAACTCCATAAAAAAAGCCTTACCCAAATTAGTTTAAACTACAGAATCCACACTATTATAATAAAATTTAATATAAGTATTTACATTCTTATTAGTATTAATATATTCTATCATAATATACAAATATAAAATATTTCATAATTATATATAGGAAAAAAATCATAAATATGTGCCATAATATATCATAATAATAATCAAATATGATAACCAAAAAAAAAAATAAATATTTAATTAAAAGTATCCACATATTTATCTTAGTCAATTTTGCTTGCTTCTCATTTTTCAACTTCTAAGACCAATAGACCAATGACTATATATAGGTAAATTAAACGCTCATCAATTTCAATTATATAGGCATTTATGGGTATTGTTTAAATCTAATTCAAATTTTAATATTGTCATTATAATTTATACAATATAGATTTAATAAACTATACCCCTCTCAATATTTTAAATAATAAT
Organism: Pemphigus obesinymphae; assembly: GCA_025469235.1. NCBI lineage: Eukaryota > Metazoa > Arthropoda > Insecta > Hemiptera > Aphididae > Pemphigus > Pemphigus obesinymphae. Next base: position 23,802 of record JAIPRL010002683.1, on the reverse strand, counting down.
AATATAGTCATAGATAAATTAACATAAATTAATTTAATAATAATAAATTGAAACATTCATTATGTTTTTTTATTTGTTCTTGGTTGGATTGTGATCGGATTTTTACTTCTGGAGAAATTTAATTTTGAGTACACAATTATTATTATTATTTGTATTTAAGTTTTGTTCTAATTTACTATCTCCAAATTTCGAGAAAGTACTGTAATGTTATGTCATTTATATTAATTCCATGGTACATAATATAATAGTTATTTTTTCTGCATCACTTACTACTATAATATGTTTGTGGGGTATAAACACAAAGTGGAATATAATATTTTTTTTTTATACTTACTTATCCGACTATTACAGAGTTTACACGATGTCTGTAGAATTATTATTTCCATCCATAGATAAAAAATTTTCGTATAATGATGTCGATATTGTAGACTTTTCAAGTGAAAATAAATTATCAATAGTATGCAATACAAATATTACAATACTTTATTGAGTGTTTATCAATATTCAAGTCTATAATATTATATTATAATATATTATACTTGCATATAGAATGATTAATTTAACATTATTTAATGTTTGAACGAGCTTATTTAAATACAAATTCTGTTCTTTAAATTCTAAACATTGTTTTTTGTTATGAAAATAATTTGAAATTTAATTTTATAATCCAAAAGTATTAATTATTTACAAAGAACCAACATAAACTGTAACTAAATTAACTTTGAATAAATTGCAGTAAATGTTGTATATATATATATGTGTGTGTATATCTATACATGTATATTGTATAATGACAGTGTTATAATATTATCCCTGGTATGGTAAATTATTTTTTATTTGAAATATCCTCGAATATTCTGAATAATGTATTGACAAAATTAAATATAAAATATGTTGCTCGGCGAACATTCTGAAATAAACCAGTGGTGTTTAATCATCAAGTCCAGTTGTTTAATTTATGAGATTTCAATGTTATAAAATTATTGAATATAAATTAAATAGAGCTTGTATATTTTATAATTTCAAAATTTTACTTTAAATTTAAAAAAAAAAAATGGTGTATATACTCGCATTTAATGAATATATAAAAAATAATTGAATACATACAAGTAGTTATTAGGAAAACTTCGAATTTATACTTTTCCCCAAAATTAGGAATATTACTTTAAAATTATTGGTATAAATAAAAGTTCAAAAACTTATTAAAGCATTAAAAAATATATATAATATATTATAGACGATATTTAGAAATAAACTACAATTCAGTAAAAAGTTAAATTAATTTATAAAAAATGATTTTCACTGCAGCAACGATAACTGTATTACGATATAGGTACTTAATATGTTTTATTATATTATATACTTAATACCCTTATACTAATTATTTTATTTGAAAAAATAAAAATATTAATGCCATAATTATTACACAAGGTGTAACTTTTAGAACAAATTGCAAATGCAAAAACTTTATTTTTCTATTCAATATTCTTTTCAATTCTATTCAAAATGTAAAAAACATAATATCCTTGTATTTCTTATAGTTTAAATATTTTTTACTTCATTAAAATGTGTAAGAATTTTAAACAAAAAGATTAAATTTATTTTAAAAAAAATACTAATCTCTATTTGATTTATAGAAAAAAATTGTTGTTGATTTTTTTTATTAAAGCTTACTTATTTGTTTTTCCAATTTTTTAAAATGTATAAAATCGTGAACGTCTTTTTATCTTATATAATATTACATTATTTTTATTTTTATTTTTTTGTAGTTTTAATGATACAAATAATAATTTCTACCATTTACCATCACAGATAAAAAAAAATCTCTAAACCCTTTAGGTGTTAGTTGCATATACAGAAGCCACTTTCAAAATAACCATGATCCAGCACAACTATTTGTTTCAAAATATTTTTCCTTATCGGTTAGTGGCAGTTTTGTAATAAAATTATACTTTGTAAATAAATTATTTATTGTGACAATATAATGTAAGAAAGATTAAGCATGATGATAAATTATGTATAATCATCGTCTGATTATGTTTATTTATTAATTGTTGAGTATTAATTAAGTGGCTTCTACATTCTAAAATTCCATATAATACAAAATATCAAAAATAGTACAACCTATTTAAGTCAAAATAGTTGGTAAAATGAGATTTTGAGTATTGAAAAAATGTAATATAACGTAAGTTGTGTATTGATTTAACTAAATTTAAAAAAATCGACGGAAAAAAAGTATTTTAGATTCTCAGCGTAGAGTGGTAGGGAGCTAGTGGTTTTATAATGATGTTTATTTATTTATATAAGTCCATGCGCATTTCGCGCATGCTCTATAGTGGCTTTGCACCTATGAAATTGCTGATTTTTCAATCTGCATTTTATTTAAAAAAAAAAACGAGAATAAAACATTTACCTGCTGTAGTTTTGTGATTACCACATGTATAATTGTCGTATATTACATTGATCATAATATACATATAATATATTGTTTATACTTATTTAGCAATTATAATCAAAACGTAGTGTTATACACTATAATATACCTACATAGAGTGTTCTAAGCATAAAGTTTACTAATTTCCTATAAAATAGTGATGGTTAGTACAGCACCACAGATTATATGAATATAATCTGTGACAGTAGCCACATGCCACAGTATCTAAAATTCGATCTAGTTCTAGTACTCAATATACATTTATCCACTTTCAGGTCACTTGTCTAAATCAATGTTAAATATAGGTTGGTACTGAGTAAATAATTATTATTAAGAGTTATGTATATTACAATGAAATTACGCTCAGAATTATTTTGTTGAATGCAATGATTTATCATTGCTTACAAATGCAATACTTCCACCAATAGTACCCTGACCATTAGCGAAGTGCATCAAACTCTACTGACATCCTACGAGGGAAGTGCTTCCACCTCCTACTGAATGGTATTTTTAAAATTAATAGTAAGACCTTGTTCCTAAATTTATATAAATTTTTAAATTGCTAATCATTTTACATTTGAACTATAACCATTCTCGCAGATAAAAATTGCTTGATATTGATTTATTTAACTTCATTACACATCTACGTTAAGTGCCTATTAGTCGAAATTAAATTTTAACTCGCTAGACAAAGTAATAAAAAAAAATAGAATAATTCTAAATTTTTTTTTCAAATAAATATTTAGTTTAAATCAAACCCTTAAAACGCATCATCCATTAATTTGGATAAAGTTGTAAGTACTTAATATAATACAATAAAAGTCGCTTATATATATATATATATTAATGGAATAATTTATATCGAAACATTTAAGTTTAACGGCCTAAATAATGTATTATTACACCTATATAACAGTTTAGGCGTTTCCGAAAAAAAAGAAGGCTATTTGAATATTGTTTGACAAAAGTAAAGGGTTGCAATGTTCCGGACGAGTATATTGGTTGCACAATAAAGTGGCCACTCCCTTATAGTCTACCTTTGTTGGTGAAAACCCATTGAGTATAGTTAATATGATTTTCCAATAAAAAATTTCAGTAGTCGGTTCAAAGATTATTTCGAAATGAAAATTAGTTATATAATTACGTAAAATCGATCAAATATTTTTGTCAAATTATCTGAGATATTTAACATTGCAAAGGAAATAGTTTTAATACAGAATTTTAAAAAATAAAATATTTTTTAATACCATTATTAAATAATATATACGAATGAATCGATTCGAAAACTCCCGAAAAAACGCGTCTTATATCTACAATCGAATTTAGTTGATTTCGTATCGGTAGTCCCGCAATTAAAAAAAAAATACCGGTAGTCTGTAGAGGGTGAAAGCACTTTGCTCATCGAACGACTTTCTCAGTGAATGTTTTAACGTTGAATATTTTTTTAAAGCGGTGCTTATATATAGTCTTATATAAGTAGGTATCTATATTGTTAAATGTTTTTTTTTTATAAATTCAACGTAGAACAAATTTTGATATTTTTTTAAATATAGGTTGCTAAAAAAATGTACGATTTATCTGTATATTTCAAGGTTTTAAAACCTACAATTACCACTTTTATACTATACAAATTTTAAACTGAATAAACGTTATACATTGAAAATTAATCAAATTGTTATTTAAAATTTATCACATCAATAAAGTATTGAAATATGTACTGGTCAAAAATTTAGAGTCTCTAAGATAACAATAATTTTATAAATAACATATAATCTTAAGACCAAAATCTATTGTAAACATAAACTATAATTTAGTAAACTGTAATGAAGAATGTACTTTAATTAAAAATTAAAAATCTTAAACCGATATTTTTTAAAAAAAAATATGCGTTTTCCCTGTTTTTATGTAATTCTTGGTAAGTAAACTTTTTCTTATGTTTAAATGTCGAAAATAAATATTGAAAAAAAAAATGTGTACAAATGTTACATTTAAAATTAATCTTCAACTAATAATTGTAAATTGTACGGGTAAACCTTAAAAAAAAAATCAGAATTAATTATTCTACAACCAAAAAAATCCTCACTTTGGTCAAAATTTAAATTTCATTTCGTATAGTTTTAAACGATACGTATTTTAACAAAATAATTAACAGGTAGTGGATATTTTATAATATCATATAAACACAATTATATAGGTCATTTGAACATCATTTATTCTAAATTTAAATCGTACTATAATAAAAACAATAATTGAATATAGATTTAAAAGATTAAAATAATATATCTTACTTATTTGTTATGAGTCAATATATATATATATATATATATATATATTTTTATAAATTGTATTTTAAACCATTTAAGAATTGTGCAGGTTAAAATAAAGTATATTTTATTTAAAACCATAATATTATAAATGAATAATTAGAATTTATAATACTACGGAATACATTTTTTATATTTATCGAATTTATAATTTTTAAATGACAAAAAAATAGTTCATAAAAAGTGGGAAACCAAAACGATATATAAAAGGGTCAAGAATAGAAAAAAGTTAAAAAAATTAGTTCGTTAAAATTTAAAATAAATACCTTTTCAAATAGGTACTATAAATTTAAAAACATTACATTTTTTTATTAATTGTAAAAACTAAAATTAATAATTATTATATTTTCAAATACATATTTTTATATTAATATTTAAAAATTTCATTTTTACATTAATCAAAATGCAATAAACTTACTACGTTATTTTGGGGAACGTTGTATATAATTCCAGCTGGAGTGCACGGTGTATAGGTTTTAAGATTTGCAATTGTAATACAATGTTGAAAATATATTTATTTCTATTTTTTTATAATACCCATTTTTCGACATGTATTAATTTATTATTAAAATATTTTCCAATAATGGGGGTTATTGGTTTGAAATGTTTACAAAAAAATGTATATAAGTATATAATTGTTTGAATTTTTTTCCAATTTTGGGTTATTTATAGCAAATTTAAATTTTTAAGTTTTTGGATCTTAAAAGGATTAATTTTATGTTTTGAGACCTGCCATTTTCATACAATACTAAAAATACATCATTCTATATAATATTGCTATAGATATTTAAAAAATCTTGAAAAGAAGTACCTATACGCAAATATTTTTTAATTTACATTTCATTTTTTCGACTACGTGTATTATTTTGATATGAAATGTGTACGAATATTGGGGAGGGGGAATGGCTCGATAGATTTGAAACTTTTATTAATTAAGTGCATATGTAAAAAATCAACGTAAAATGTGGTTTCCTAATTTCGGGTTATTTATAGAAGTTTTTTTAATTGGATTTTTTTCCGTTGTAAGTTAATTGTAGTTATTGGCAACAGCAATTTACATGACATGTTATATACGCCATCGCTTAGAACCATTTTGTATATAGTGAAATTCTTCCATCCCCTACTGATTGGATTTTTTAATATTATTTGATAATTAATTTTTTTAGCATTAAACAATCTTATAATTATTATTTAATCCTAAAGTTCTTCACACAAAAAGGACACTATGTTAATATTCATTATATTATATACTTTATTACATTAACAAAACTTAAAAAATTTATAATAACTCGTTTTTAATTACGGTAAAATAAAACATTGATAGGAATTACTTCGTTATTTTTTATTTCTCAGGTAAATTTAACGAGATCACATCTCTCCTTATTTTTTAAAGAGTAATTTAAATGACATAGTTGTTTGGTATTTTTTTAATATTTGCAAACTGGTCTGTATAAAAAAAAATCACAAATATATATATAAACGTGTAAACGTTTACACTCTGAGCCATAAATCGACTTGTTCCAAAATTTCAAGTTCAATCATATTAGGTGTCTAAACTTATATTTAGAAACCTATTTCTAATTATTATTGTTTAAAAAAAAGTTTTATCTACAAAAGTGAAGTTTTTTTATTCAAGTTTTCAATATGAATATTAATATTTGTTGGTTCTTTTTCAGTAACCCCAGACCCCCTTTCTGTAAATACGCCATTATATATACATTATAATATATATTTTTAACAGTATTCTATTATAACACTAAAAAAGCACCTTTTTTATTCTTTCATTCCTAATTTTGTGTCTACTGATTACTTATTTATTTTCAAGCCCCCCCCCTTTAAAAAATCCTGCGTACGCCACTGTAATATACCACTATATATATATATATATATATATATTATATTTATATTATTTTAATGGAAATTTAATTTTTATATGTATGAACTAATAAAGTTTGTTTTTAATTATTACTTTCATCCAATAATTTTGGTAAAATAAAATATGTTTGTTTTATACATATAATACATATACATAAAATATATATATATTATAAGACAAAAATGTTCACTAATATTATAATATTTATACATTTTAAATATGATAATATTACATATTTTAGCCTTATAGTCCATACGTGATATAAATTGAAATTTTTTAGCTAACCCTATAGATATTTCTTAGTCATTATAATATTAAAATTCAACTCTTTGCTGGTTTGTCGCATTAAAATCATAAATTATTTAAAAAATAACACGGCTACAAACAAAAGTCAACAATATATTTCCAGTCCTAATCTCGGTCATTAATATCTCTGAAATAGTGGTAGGATTAAAAAAAAAAAAATACTGGGTATAAATTATTATGCATCATTTCAGAAAAAATAGTAATTAAGTAATGAGATCAAAAATATAATTTTGTTTTATGTTCGTAGTTTTTTAGTTTACTAAAATCGCTAAAATCATCGGTATTATGTGAGTCACTAGACGAACAACAAAAATTATTATACAATTTAAATGTTTATATTTTAAATTACCCAAATTAACAAATATAACAATATAATGCAAACATGATAGACGTTTGTTTTAATTTTGTTGATATTGTAAAGTCAGCTTTATGCTTTTCAACTCCAAATTATTCTCATATTTCCAAATACTTAAAAGTAACTACATACCTACGTGTTTTATACTACAACGACAAATTTAAATTTTAAATTTAAAAAAAATGTGTCAATTAAAACTTAAATGTATAGGTACCAAATCAATCTATTAATATTATATTTTATAACCTCATGACCTATCCTGTAGTTTGTTATCATGTAGTATTTCTATCAAATACTGTTTAACTTTTTGTCAAGTATACCTACTTATGCCTAAATATTAAATTTCAAATGTTCTTAATTTTTAAATAAATATCTTAAAATAATCCAAAAATAAAACCACTATTTACTGTACATTTTTTTTTTCATATCAAGATTACAAAATTAGGAAAAATGTATGAATATAAAAAAAAAATAATTTAAAATTTAAATTATTTTGTCACTCATTTTTATCGATGTATTTATTTTTACCAAAATAGTGCACGAGACCTGCAACCTCCCCTCCATATTACTAACAGTCCTTTGTCTGTAAACTAAACGATTTTGCCCCTAAAGGTAGTAAAATATATAAATTATTCATGTATATATCATTATATTAATGAATGATTTTCAATATATTTAGACCCTCCTCCCCCAGAAAAATTTGAAAATACGTTACTGTATATATATAATATAACATTGATCATATGAAATATAAAAATATAATTATATTGACAATGAGGAGGGGGCTTTAGCCCCTTAGCCCCTCTCTGCATATGCCACTGGTATATTATATAAATTATATCGTTGCTGAGCTTAAATTTGAGTACAATTTAAAAAATTACAATATCCCTTTCTAAAACATTTAACAAAATTTCTAGCATATTTATACTATAATATATTATTGTGGTTAACTGTTCCTCTACAAATTAATATATGTAGTAATATATAGAAAATATTTTACTGTGAACACTTACAATTTATTGTAAATCAATTATTGTAAATTTAATTTCTCTCAGTCTCATCATTCATATTAAAACATTATTAATAATTGACTCAATTTTGAGTTTTAAAAAAATGTATGTCATTTATAGTTATAAACACATACGTTTAAAAAAAAAAAACATAATTTATTCCAGTATGTGTAGACATAAATTCACATAAAATAATTAATAGGATTTTTCGTTCAAAATTTATGGATTTACTGTAATATTATTTTAATGACAGGAAGTATGTATTTAGACTTTTTGTAAGTTTTATTTATGATTATTGTTTATTCTCTGTTATGGTGTTATATAAACAAAAAAAAAAAAAAAAAATAGATTAGGATTTATATAATTGATATAAATATTACGATAATACATTCGTCATTGAATAATAAAATAATTTATGATATTAATTCTGTAAGTATTTTAACAGTAAAATAAATGTAATAATATTTATGTTTATATACTTTTAGTACTGTAACAATGCATTTACTTAAAAATATTCAAAATTACTCAAAGTATTCATAAATTACAAGGATTTCTATCTGTTCGCTTAAAACTGATATTTAGTTTATTTGACACATGAAAAACTAAGCTTCTTTATTATAAGAATTGTACTTGAGATACATACAAAAAAGTTTTTTTTTAATTTAATTATTGAAGATTCTACACATTATTTGTTGATTATATCAATCGAATAAAATCGAATAGAATATTTTTATTTAGACATCTAATAATAATACGTTTTATCGTTAATTATATGTTGAAATCAATAAAATTTAATATATTCTGCATTTATAAATTCTCAACGATATTGTATTACATTTATTAGTGACGCAATTATTTCGTATAGGGTTGGAAAACGAAATTAATTTTGTTGAAAATCATGGTAAAAACTTTAAATATTGTACATTATATAATAATATATAGTTTGGTCTTCATTATATTAAAGTATTAATTTAAAAGGTTTTTATTACAAGGTTTAATAGTAAAATATTTGAAATATATTGGTGCGTTCGAGTAGAATTGAAAAACTTTTTTGTGTGTTTGTTTAAGTCACTCTCGATATTTTATCGGATTTAATTTTGAAAATTAAATTCCACAAATATTTACTTTCATAAAAAATTAATTTCATCATTAAGATTTATTGACTCAAAATATAATAGAGCCTTACAATTAATTTTTAAATTTTAAACACTAAATTGTAGAAATCAAAAAAATTATGCAACGTTCGATAAATTTCGTGGTAAAAGTAATATTATAATTTATTAATTTATTTTATCTGTTTAGATATCGGTAAGTGTAAAAAAAAATATTTTAACACAATATCCTAGGTTTTAACGAAAACAATTTTATAACGCCTGTTAACTTTGAAGGTCCATCAATTAGCGAAAACATGGAAAACATTAATTACCGCTATATTGCCAAATATTAGTGTTCTCAGAAAATATAAAAATAAAATTTAGTGCTCCATCCAAATTTCAAACCCGATATATTTCTCTTCCTATTCTCTAAACCAGTTGAAGCATGGAAAGCACTAATTCCCGCTATATTGCCAATATTTAATGCTTAATTATTGTCTTCACAAAATATCAAAATTATTATTATTAGTGCTTCTCACAAACCCGAGATATTGATATTTATTTAATGCTCCTACTATATGCAAATTTAACTAAATATTTAGTCATAATTAAACATCTGAACAATGTTTAAATATTTTTTAATGTAATAATTAAAGAGTATTATAGTAGCCATATTACGGACATTTCTTATACAATTTTTATATACTTGGTATATAAAAATATAACTAATAAAGTAAAAAAAGTATAACTTATAAACTTGATCAGTTCAACCCGTCTATCCGGTTAGAGAATTACGAACTCTAGTGGGTTTTGTACGATGTGTAATTAATTTTGGTCCATATAAAAGACCTATAAATTGAATGCATTTTAAATTTAAAACTTTAGGAACAGTTATCACAATTTTTTACAGATACATATTTAATTATGTATCATCTAGTATAGTATGTATTACATATTGTATTATTATAAGTTTAATATATGTATAGAGTTATTTACTGTGGTGATATATTCATTTAACTGAATAGGTACCTATATTGTATATTTTAGTTCACGGCCCACTATCTGCTGTATAATATCGTACATCCAATTTTGAAGCGGTTAATATAGGCGATATGTTAACATGTTCTCGAGTATTATGTATTTTGACGACCACTGTGCATTTTTTTTTTTAACCTTAATTTTCTCGACTAAAATACGAGTACATGATTGATATCCTCTATTGCGACTGATCCGTAAGAAGACTGGGACAAAACGTATTAAATAAAACGCCTATAATTTGTTGGAAACCAATGTCTTAGAAAATAAAATACCGTATAGTTGTATTTTCTACAATTAAAATTACAATTTCCTTTTCTAAAACATTTAACACAATTTTTAGCATACCTATATAGTATAATATTCGTATATTATTCTTGTAAACTGTTGAACCGATTGTTAATTAACAAATGTGACGGAATGAACCGATTACATTTTGTACGTGTATTAAGTACACCCACCAAATATATAAAAATTGTATAGGAAATGTCCGTAGTATGGCTCCTATAATAGGGCAACGGATTATACGGTACCTACTCATTAATTTTATTAAAAAATATTCATCAATTTTTCAGCGGTTAAATTTAAATATGTCTAAATATTTAGTTTAATTTGTCTATATAATTCTGTAAAAATAGAGTGGGCTTAATAGTAGGAGCATTAAATAAATACCAATGTCTCGGCTTTAGGTAAAGCACTAATTATAACTTTGATATTTTCTGAAATCAATAGTTAAGCCCTAAATATTGGCAGTATAGAGGGAATTAGTGCTTTTTACATTCGCATTATTTGAAGATAGCGGGAGACTTTTAAACCATAGATAAGTCATATAATAATGGACAACTATTTTTTTTTTTTTAATTTTCATATAGTACACTAATTAAGCACTAAAATTTGGCAATATATCGAAAATTAATGTTTTCCATCTTCTGAATAACTTCACGGACCTAGAGAGATAACATGCGTTACAAAAGTGTTCTCGTTAAAATCTGGGACACTGTGAGTTAATAATTATAGTAGTTAATATAAAAAAATATAGTTTGTTGAATTATTGAATTGTAGGATTTAATACTACTACATATTTTGAATAGATACTCTTTAAACATTTTCCAATAATTTCTATTATTGACCGGTTTTTCAAATATATTTTTGTTTTTCAAAAGAATAAACTTAACCATAATAATAATTTCGGTATAATAATTTAACATTACTTATTTTAAGTTATCTTGCCGATAGTTAATACGTTTTTTTTTACAATTTTCAATCATTTCTTTTTTTAAGATGGATTTTAATCAAATAATATAAGAATAATATTGCAATATAACACTGTAGTAAAAACTACACATGTTTTCATACATATAAATATGTATATGTTATTTAAAATTTTTAATAATATTGTCAACAAATTCTAACAGTTAATCAGTGACACCGAAAATAATTGTACCTATGAACAATGATGTATGACTTCTATTAATTTTTTGTTCGACCAAGTATTCATTTGAGTAAACAGTATACATTTTAGAGTTTGATATTTCTCGAAATTTTGGCCACATATTGCAACAAACTTCTAACAGTCTTTCAAAAATGATTACATATGTTTTAATGCCAACTTTAAATGATTATAATTCGACTTTATATTATATTATTTAATACCAGATTTATTAATTTATTATTATATATTTTATAGAATAAACAAATAATGTTTGTAATACATTGCTTTAAATAAATATACAAAAAATGTCCAAATATAGGTGATGAAAGTTGATACATCGTTCCTTCGGTCCTAAATATTATATTATTTTTATTTTTATTTTGAAAGCAAAAATAAATAATTTCTTCGAATAATACGAATAACCCAAACTAATTTTTATAATATTAAATATTTTATTTAAAAATTACCTTTGAACATTAGAAGCCAATTAAAAAAATTTATTAAAAATTGGTTTCCAATTGTATTTCTTATTTTGTTATTTTCCCTACATACATGAAATATTTCATTCTGCATACACCATATATTAAAGTTTTTTTCTTGACGTTTATAAAAATATCTGGAAAAATCAATGAATTGTCTCCCAAAATTATGAATACCAACTAAAATCAATTTTCAAAACTACTACAAAACTTATTATATAGTTGAAAATTACCTCGCAGAAAAATAAAAATCTATGTAAATCAATATCTTTAGTCCGTTCAAAATCTAAAATTAATTTTTCATTACATAAAATAAACGGAATAGGCAATTTAAATAATAATAAATAAACATACATAAAAATAATAATATATATATATAATTAAAAGTAATTCATATTATTAATACATATATATATATATATATATAAACAAATTAGGAGAGCGAATTTGCGAGCAGGCTAACTTTCTGTTTTCTAAACATATTTTAAACAACAATTAATAATATCCATCTCTCTAAACTGCAGTTCTCATAACTTTGTTATTAAAATAATATAAAATAAATAATATCCATTTGCATGGTAATCATCATATCAACAAACTAATAACTATGTACCAGTAACGATGGTCAGATGAATGGACAGACAGACAGTTGGATGAAGAGATGAACGGACCGATGGACGGACGTAAAGCCACAACAGAGATATCAAGAGTGAAATCTATAATGAAAATGTAGCGAGAGTATTCAAAAAAGTAAAATAAAGTATAATAGGTACCAAATAACTTATTAGATCTAAACAAACGTCAGCATGAGGTTATAAATTAATAATAACAAAACGAAAAATTAAAACAAAAATATAAAAAAAAATATATATATAAACCGAATACATCGAATGTATTATAAATAATAAGCACCAATTATTTGATGATAACTAGTTATATTGATATATATATAATTAAAATCTCTTTGTTTATTTAAAACTTTATTAAAGTTATTATATTTTACTTCATTATAAATGAGTAATTTTTCTAATACTGAATTTCTAGTCGAAACTAGTTGCTATATGTACCTATAACACTTTTAAAAATATTCTAGACTACATTTTTATTTTAGGTTTCTAAATATAAATTTAGATACCTTAATATCTCCCTGTTGTGTCCGTTCACTTGTTTATCTATGTCCGTCCGTCTATCTGTCCCACCGATCGTAGTTACAGGTACATAGTTGCTAGTTTGTTTATTTGGTTACTTGGGAGATAGATATTTGTCGTTTTGTTTTATATTTTTAGATTATTGCTAAAATGTGTTTAGAAACCGGGAATTTAGCATGCTCGCAGAATGAGCTTTTATAACTATTAAATGTATACATATATTACATTAAAAGTGAGCCTATTCGGCGATTAATGTTAACGACCAATGAAGACGACCACTCTTTTTCTTACTAATATGCATTATTATTAATTTAAGTATTAGTTTTTAGTTGTAATTGTATAATGTTAATAGTAAAAGTTATAATTATTTGTATACGCATATTATATATTGTTATTTTTTTATATGTATTGAATTTTTTGAATTAGTAAATTTATTAATTTAAAATATATTTAAATAATGACACACCATTATGAATATCCATGGACAGATATTAATTAATTATTTTTATTATAACCTACCTACCTAAATATACGTGATTAATTTTTTAAAACATTTTTACTACGAAATTTCTATACGATTAAATTCTAAACTTTATATATGTAATATAAATCCAAAGTAAAGTCTTCTCGAAGTATAATATAAGTAATGTGAATGAGATCAGTCAATCCTACAGTATATACTTACGAAAATTCGGCGCGGTAAATCTAAAAGGATTGTTCGGTGAATATCACAGGACAACTACTGAAATTAATTTAAATAACCAAGATTTAAAAGGGGTTAGAGAAGTTTTGGGTTTATTTCTCTCCACTAAAAATATATACCATCTTTTCTTTCGATTCAGCATGTAATATCCGATCTAGTTATATAATTCCACCGGAATTCTGAAATATAATTTGCATTTACTCTGACGTATTATTGTAATCGATTTCACGGCCATTTAAATTAATTCCTTATACTCTGTAAAATTAGAATTATCAATGAGAGTAGTAATTAAAAAAATTATCACTATAGTACCTATTTATAGATACGAAATAGAAATATTGGGAATGGTACAGGTTGATATTCAGTAAATTAATAACGTTTAATTCGAATAGGTTATTGGATACAATTTATCTACTTACACGTATTACTCGATAAAAAAAATGTTCATAAGCTAATTATTGAGATTGATTTGTTTTTTTAATATTATTTTATCAAATTAAGATTTTACCGATAGTTTGCCTTATAGCATTATTAGACATTTTTTTGAACTTTGAGGAACAAAGCATTAACTTTTTTAATGTTATTATAAAAACGAAAAAAAAATTATTATATATATATATATAAAGAAAATTAGAAATAAATTGAAATTCGTGGGAACATAATAATAAAATTAGTTATTATTAAAAATCTAGGGTTTAACTTATATCAAAATAATAAAATTTCTAGAAATGTCGGTTCAGTCCTAGAATTTTGTTTATGTTAAATCGTTCAATAAAAATGTTATCAATAGTCAATTTTCAATTAAATAAATAATGATCTTATAAATACACTAATATACATTTTTGTTTTGTTTCAAAAATATATTCAGAAGAAAATACCATATTAACTATAAGTAAATAGATTTACAGATTTTTGCTAAACATTGTTATATTTTGTTATTTATATTTTTCTGATTCTGTAAGATAAATTATAATAATTTCTTGTATTTTTGGCATTACAAAATTACAAAAACGTGAGTTTAAATCATGTAATATCCTACAAATTTCAAACGATAAATACATACAATTTGAAAGCTCATATATTATACCTTATACAAATGATCAGTGTTAGATTTCTGTAACTTTTGAATTTTGAAACGTAATGCAAATTAAAAATATTTTAACGAAATTATATTTTCAATAATGTAGTACTTATTTATTGTTTCAATTAATGCAATTGTGAAGAACTAATAATTAAAAGTAAATTCGATGAATTTACGGGTTATTTTTAATATTATAAATTAGTAATTATTAAAGTAGAAAATTATAAATATTATAAAGTTTCTACTACCCGTAAAACGTTACGAGAATGAGAACGAGAAACTTGTCGACACTGATTCTTGTATACGAGAACCAAAACACTGAAATATAGTTTCTGCTACTCGTATACGACAAACGTAAACATATGTTAAATTTTATTATCACAAAATGTACTATCATAATATTTTAGTACTGTATGTAAACCATTTTATTCATTCTACTGTTCTAGTAATATATTTGTCTATGATTAATTTTTTTATTTATTATTTAAATACTGAATAAACGATTTTTGTTTTGATTTGATGTGCGATATTGTTGTTTTGATACTATATTATAAGTATGGAATAAGAGTTAGTAAGTACACTTATTTCACTATATTTTACTATATTCAGTTATCACAATATTTCATTGGTTTTCGGGAAATTTACGATCAACTATATGAAGAAAATAAATTATCACCAGAGCTTTGCTATAAATGATTTTCCTACTGTACCAAGCACTGTACCTATAAACTTTTAGTATACCTATGTACAATACATTTTTCTGATGATTGCCTGTCGGATATATATATATGCAATTATTATTCATATCAAAAATAAGTTTTATTATGTATTTATAACACATGTAAGTTATATTACTTAATGATATTGTTATTGTACCTATATTATATTTTATTATTAATGTATATTATTATATTATTTATATACATAAAAGGCAAATAAATAATTATTAATAGAATAAATACAATATTAGTGTATTAATAATTAATAATAATATATAAAATATTATAAATTATATTGACATATAATTCAACATATACGTATTATTGCCTATTAGACCATTTTGAAACTTTTGTAAGTATAAAACCTCCTCAAAATATGTAATTTATATGACGTTTATAAATTATGTCTGTCATTCTCGTATACGAGAACGGCAAACACATCCCGAGAATACTACGCGTGCGCACTACTATTGGTCACGTGATTTTCTCGTACGCGAGAAACAAAATTACGGGTCGCAGAAATTCTTTAATATGCGTGTATTTTTGTGTAAACCCTAATATTTTTTATCTATTGATTATTTTTATTCATATTTATTTATTCATTTATTTAATGTTAGCTTGGCTCAAAGTACAATAGGTATAAGTAAGTAAATATACATACAAGCAGTAAGTCAGTAAAAGTTAAACGGATTTAGGAACTAGATTACTGAAAGAATGAAAAGTTTCGCAAGGCACATCATACGGTGAATTGAATTATTCGAGCTATAATTATTAATGTTCATAGAAGTAGTAAAGGATATGGTAGAGTGGGTCAAACGTGGAGGAACTCTAGAGTTGATGAGGAAATGGAGTGTAGGTGCATCAGCGGAACCGTCAATGAAAATACAGAGGAACTTATATAAACTCTTCTATCGGCTAGTTTCTGTAGGCCAAGCTCGTGGAGAACTAGAGAGTAGTCATGCAGCGGTAATAGAAAACACCTTTGGACTCGATCGATGATTGCAGAGTCAAAGGATGAGTAGGGATCCCACAAGACTGAACCATATACTCAAGTAGATGTTGCACTAAAGAACAATAGAGAGTTTTCAATAAAGAGGTTATCTTAAAATCAACCGATATTCGTTATACGTATGAAAACTTAGGTCAGCCGATATAAGAACACCCAGATCTTTATACAACTGATTGATGTAAGATTAATGTTTTTAATCGAGTACCTATGTGTGGCTTATTAAAGTACGAGATCTGGAAAAGAATATGGACTGGTATTTATTCACGTTCAAGATTAGACCAGTAGACGCAAAGCAATTTGCTAAGATGTTAAGTTCGCCTTACAACAGGAGACAGTTAGATTCCTTACTAATTCAACGAAAATTATTTAAGTCGTCCGCAAATCTAGGATATTGCAATTAGGGATAATTTTCTTGATACAATTAATACATAGTGAAAACAGTAAAGGTCATTTGTTGCCTCCTTGGGGAACACCAGATGAAATAAAAAAGACATCCAATTTAAATCCATTGATTTTCTCCTAT
The DNA here is from genome assembly GCA_025469235.1 of Pemphigus obesinymphae. Classification (NCBI taxonomy): domain Eukaryota; kingdom Metazoa; phylum Arthropoda; class Insecta; order Hemiptera; family Aphididae; genus Pemphigus; species Pemphigus obesinymphae. The sequence goes on along the minus strand of JAIPRL010002683.1, from coordinate 6,274 downwards.
TGATACCTACCAGATAGATATGATTCAAACCAAGTCAATGGAGGATCACCAAACCCAGTCTTGCTGATTACTTGGAGTAAAATGTTGTGATCAACTCTATCGAAGGCTTTTTCAAAGTCTGTGAATATAAAACATGAACTTGGTACTTAGTTTAAAAAGCCTCAAGGATGAAATTATTAAGGACCAACCAATTCATCACGGCTGAGCGCCTTGGCCTGAAATTGTACCGCTAATCAGTTAAAGTCGGGTTAACTGAGGGCAGAATATTTTTGAATACGAGCTTCTTGAGTAGCTTAGAAATATATCCTAAGTTAGAAATTGGCCTACAAATTTTGACACAGGATTTATTGCCTAATTTGAAGATAGTGGCAATGGAACTTAGCTATTATTATTATGTTTGTATTATTTCTAGAAAATGTACATGAATTATTGTTATTAATTTAACTAGAAAACTCCTTGATGAAATATACAATTGTGATAATATATACATATAACATATAGACTTGAAGAGTGGAGGGAAGCTCTGGAAATTAAAGGATTATTATTAAATAAAAAATCATTAAACTAAGGATTAGTAGGAGTAAAACATAATATATAGAGTATGATTTTGGTGAAAGGGAATATAGAGGGAATAGAGAAAGGCTAGAAATAGTTAAGTGGGGATGTGGTGGAAGAAGTGGAGAGATTCAAGTATTAAGGGTCCGTTGTATAGAAAGATGGGGGTTTCAAAGAGGACATGAAACACAGAATTAAATGTGGATTGACGAAGTGAAGAGAAACGTCAGGTATTCTGTGTGATAAAAGAATCCATATTAGGTTAAAAGGTAAATTTTATAAGGCAGTGGTGAGACCTGCAATGATGTATGGAACGGAATGTTGGACAGTAGATAGAAAGATAGAACAGAGAGTGAGTGTCGCTGGGATGAGAATGTAAAGGTAGATGAGTGGAGTTACTAGAGAGGATAAAATAAGGAATGAGTATATCAGAAGTAGTATGGGGGTAGCTTCGATAGTAGACAAAATGAGAGAGAATAGATTAAGATGGCTCGGGCATGTATTAAGGAGGGAAAAGACTGAGGCAGTAAGATTAGTAAGGGAAATGCATTTAGTTGGTAAGAGGGGGAGAGAAAGACCGAAAAAGAGATGGGGGGATGTGATGGCGAGTGATATGAGGAAGGTGGGAGTGAATGAAGAAAATGCGGGAGATAGAGTTAAGTGAAAGTGTAGGACCAATGTGGCAGGCCCCATTAGTTGGGAGAGAAGGCAAAGGAGAAGAAGAAGAAGAAATATATATATATATATTTTAATATAATTAATTAATTAATTGTATCGTGATTTAATTACTTTTTGAAAACAATTTGCACAAGCTAAAAAATTGTACACCGTGAAGTATTTTTTGTCGTGTACCTACTATCGTATTTATTATTTTTATAGGCCATGTTGAAAATGCATCACATTTATAAAATATTTATGATCCTGGACAAAATGTGTTCATATTTTTACAATTCAGAATCAATTACTATACCGTTCGCTATACTTATCGTGTCAATATTAAAAGTGTTTTTAGTAAGCCGGTCTTTATTATATTAAAAATTCTTACAACGTGGATTACAATACAGTAAACATTTATTATATAATAAATTAAGTTAAAATATAATTATTTATCTATTAAATAATATTAAATAATAATTAAAGTTTATAACAGCCAAATTAAACCTCTCATATAGGAAAATAATTTAAGATAGTAAAGTATTTAACTGTCACATAGCATTTGGATAAGAAATAATAAACTTATTGAGTAATATATAAAAGTGGACAATTGTGAATTCAGAAAGTCGCACATAATACAGTATACACTGCAGTGACATTTGGATAAATTTGAGGAAAAGCATCTACTTTAGAAGTCAGAACTATAAATATCTTATGCATCCATTTGCATAACTTAAGGAATGGGTACAGAAATGTATAGTAAAATTAAATTAATTTATTCTGAACTTATCGTTTTATATTGAGAGTGTAATTTAAACAATAATATAACATAGACGATTATAATAAATGCTATCTATGTTATTTTTGTTATATGAACTGATAATTTAACGTAATTATAATTATAATATAATATCTTAGATACATTGGAATTAATAAACAAAATTTATCGTATTACATTCAAAATAAAAAGAATGTAAACAGGAATTTAAATATAATGCAACACAGATACACAGTGAAAGCTCCACTAACGGACACCTCCTAATAGCGAACATCTCCCAATAGCGGACGTTTTTTTGGGAACGGGGACATTTTCACTACTTTTCAATGGGAAAACCTCTGAATAGCGGACATTATTTTAATCTTTATTTGAAAATAATACGTATTCACATTCGTATGTACTCTCGTAATAATGTAATTACGATAACAAACTCAATAAGGGACGATAAGATTACGACAAATTCGGTTATCGATGAAACGGTTATGAGTTTTATGACAAAAGTATGTCAGTTAGTGACGGTTTTCAGCGCGATGATTACGTTAAAACGAAAGCGGTTTTCGCTTCGCGAAAAACTTGACATTTTAGATTAACGTAAAAACAATGGAAACGTAGGAATTCGTGCACTCACAGAAAAGTTTCAAGTTGGAAAAACACAGATTGCGGATATTGTGTCTAACTCGGAAGAAATTTATAAAGCGTGAGTTGAAAATGGAAATGAAGAACGTAAATTAATGAAATTAAGAAAATGTGAAGGTAATGTGATTGATAACAAACTTTTGGTTTGGTTTAGCAAAACTCGGGAAAAAAATTTGCAGAGTTTCTGGACCAAAAATACAGGAAAAGGCTTAACAAATTGCTGAAGTTCACGGCTTAAATGACTTTAAAGCTTCAAACGGGTGGCTTGAAAAATTTCGAAAAAGGCATAACATTTCGTATAAGTCTATCTGTGGAGAAGCTTCAGCCGTTGTTAATATAGCTGTTGATGAAAATATATCCCCTCTGAATAACGGACACCTCCAAATAACGGACAAAATTTCGGTGCCTGAGAGTGTCCGCTATTCAGAGGTTTTACTGTATTTAAATTATATAAACAATTAGTAAAAATACAAAATCATTATAAAAATATATTTATAAAAATTATATATTATTCAAGAAACGTATCCTCGTTTTATTTCCTCATTTTCAGATTTATTTTATTCAGAATTATATTTTGTTTAAGCATAATTAAATACAAAGTATAATACCTTTAGAAATATCTGTAATATTATTACATTCAACTTCTATTTAATTATTTAAAATATTTATATATTAAATGGAGAAAGAACAACAATTTTATTATATTATAAAAGATGTACCTACTATATTATAATTTATTATTTATAAAAGTTGTGTAGTAAAATCAAAATGCAAATTAAAATTTTATTTTTAACCGAATTATAAACTTTAATTTAAATTAGTTGAAATTTCTTTAATATGAATACACACTACTTATATATTTTGTCTACTTTTATATCATTTTATTATGGTTGATTTATATATTTTTTTGAATATCACTTTTTAACTTGTATTAACATTATATTAAATTAAATATAAATTAATAAATATGTAATTAAATAATGATCAATAAATAAATTATATATCATTTACATATACCATATACTCAGGATCTATCGGCTTTACAACCCGAGACAAAATATGAAATGAGCGCCCCTTTAAAAAGAATATCGACTTATTCTGTAATTGAACGACCTACCTAAAGTTTACCGACGATTTACTTTTCCAACAAATAAATAAGTAAAAAAATGTAAAATTTTTTAATTAAACCCTTATCCACATTTTTTATGTTAAAAATATTTAATTAAAATTACAAAATTATCATCTTTGACCTGATATAAAATTAAAGTTACTTTCATACTGTATGACATGATAGACATTTGATCACAAAATAAGAATAATATTTTGAAGCAAAATCTAGACAGTACCTACTTTAAAAACGACAAATTTCAAGTTGATTTTAACTTCAAAGAATTATTTTAGAATTTATTACAATTTGAAATTTTACTCCATAACCAATTTTTTTATTTTACAAAATAATCTCAACAGTAATTATATTAATATACAGCTTATTTTTAAGTTAATATAACTGAACCATATAGTTAATTAAAAATATATAATATTAACAAAACACAATTGATAAAAATCACACCTATGGTAATTGTACCTATTGTGTTTTCGACTAACAATGCCCTTAAGAGGATACTACACACCCATTTTGGGGGTACTAAAATACATTCATGCTTTATAACTACAACTTCTCTTTTAGTAATAGCAGAGTCAAAATTCATACAAAATATGAAAAATCAGAATATTTACTATGCCGTAGAGTAGAGTTTTTTTTGTTAATATTTTTTTATGTTATATTTTTAATTCAAAATTATAAAATTTCATAATTTTCAATCATTTATTTTAGGCTTTCAAAAATAAATAAATAGAAGTACAACTCCATGCTAAAGCAATATTCTCATTTTGTATATTTTTTATAAATTTTGACTCTGTGATTATATAAAGAAAAGTTGTAGCTATAGAGCGTGAACGTAATTTTTAACAAATATCGTGATAACACCATAATAAAAAATTTGGTTTTTAATTATAATTATTACAGCCTGAGAAACTTTATTTTTCACAAAACAGTTTTAGTTACAAATATCGTGATGATTACCCAACAATAAAAAGTGCTACTGTCACATATCTATTTTTAAATTACTTTTAAAATGTACTAATATATTTTTAATTTATTAGATTTTTATTTTTTTATAATTTTATAAAAAATGCCTATACAGAACCCGTTAAAAATCGGATGTGTACCATCCTTTTGACGGACTTAAAATACGTGTATAACTAAATTTGTAATAAGCAATTAATGAACAATGCTCAAATCGGAACAATGGAATATGGAGGAGGTAGGAGTTCATGGGCTTTTAAAGAATAAGCGTTCCCTCAATCTATTATTAATTAATTATTAATTATTAATTAACATTATCTAAACAACAAAAATCATACGGAGAAGAAATATGCTATTATAAACTGTATTATATCATAGTTGAAAAGCATAAATTTCGATGACTTGTAAGTTTGGAAAACTTATATTTTAGTTTTCTAAATGTTTGAAAAGTTTTCGGAAGGGATTTTTCTTGGGCTTAGATTATAATTTATGTTCACCCCGTCACTGCTTATTGGGTCTTAAACAAGTGCTATTCGAGGAATAATCAACGTTTATTTTTGAATTAAGATAGTTGATTTTGCTCCAATCGAAATTCAAAAAATCAATCACAATAATATGATGGCCGATTGCCAAATGGTAAATCATCCTTTATATTGTAAATGAAAATGTTAATAGAAATTCGTTTTCAATTCCACTAATTTGATATTTTATATTAACCACAAAATATCGTAAACAATTTAGATGACCATATACATCCTTTTGTCACAAACATTTTCAACGGGTTCTTTTTTTTTATTATTCCGCTTTAATAATTATTTATCATATAATTCTCCTAATTAAAATTTACATAAATATATACTTTTTGTTATTTTTAAGATTTCAAAATTTGTTTGGCATACTGAAAAATGAAAATATATTGGATATTATCCTCCATTCTTATCTGGACATTCAACAAAGTATTCACAGTTTGATTTTAATATAAAAATAATAATTGGCTTTTTTGAAATAATAATAAACTAATATTAAATATTTGTTATATATCATATAGTTAATATGATGGGAGTGAAACCACAAGAAATTTAAGATTTGTATTCCCAATATTGATTGTATTGATTAATTAAAAAATAATAAAAAAATGTACCTTCCTCTGTGGAGGGGGCTAAGAATACCTCCACGGTTTCCTCATGCCTGTCGTAGAAGTCAACTAATTGAGGTTACGTCAGGTCGACAGCTGGCATAAAACTTGTCAAAAAGTTTGAGAAGTCGTAAAAAGAATATAGGCGAGTTTTCACATCTCGGATGTTTGCGGGGAAAACAAAATTGCGTACTTGGGTGTGGAGATAGCCTAAGAGACCAAGTGACTAGTACCAGCTTGACAGCGGCTGCAGTAGCCGTTCCATCAGTTATATGTGCGGGTCTACCCAACGGCCGTGATGTTGATGGTGTAGGGAAAGCACCAAAGTGTTTTGGGTTAGATTCACACTTGAGTACGCAGGATAGGTTCAAAGTGCGAGTAGGTACGTGGAATGTAGGAACATTGACAGGTAGGAGTAGGGAGTTAGCAG
>JAIPRL010002682.1:0-55894 GCA_025469235.1 Pemphigus obesinymphae | reverse complement strand
AAAAAAATTACAGGGAAAAATATAACAATCGAGACGGTCTGGATTTCACGATTTCCCTGTGTAAAAAATTACAGGGGAATTGAAATATACGAGACGGTCTGGACTTCACGATTCCCTGTATGTGTAAAAGTGAAAAAAGTGAGTTACAGGGAGACCAATTTTTTGATGACCGTAAAGTTCCTCTTTGAACATTTAGATTTTCCCTGGAATTCCAAATATAGTGACAGAACCTACAAACCCCTACTACTATAATAATATTTTGCTAAAGATAACTTGTATTTTATTATAATTAATCAAACTTTAAAAACGCTCTGCTGAACAATTTACAATAATTGATATACGGCCCTCTTGCACTGATTTTTTTTTATTGCATATATTAAGTCAAATTTATTATGTTATTAAAATATATAATAGGATATAAATAAATATTTATAAAACAATAATTAATAAAAATCATAAAAATGGTAATAGTTGTGTCTATGTATAATAGTAATAATAATAATAAAGTATCAAAACAAGTCAAATTTCAATCATCTAAATTCTAAAATATAAAATATAAATTTAAAATCAATCAAATCAAATCAAGTCAATATTATTTTTTTTTATTAAAATGCCCAAAATAATTAGTTATTTTTTCTATATAATGAACCATAGATATTTCCAATGCTGGGCATAAACAAGTTAATAAGTTAATAGTTAAGTTTAAAAGTTAAGTTAATTTTAACTTTTACCTTAACTTTTTATATTTGATTTTTAATAACTTAAATTATTAACTTCACTTATATTTGGCTATATTAACTTTTAATTAACGAGTTACTTTTAATTAAAAGTCAGTTAAGTTAATTTAGAAATAATTAATACATTTTGATTTCACATTGTGTCTATTGTCAAAATGGTTGTATAAAAATAAGGTTGAATGTCGTTTCTAATAATTCTTATATTATAAGAATTATTTATTTCCGGAAAATATAAATAAAACAAGAATAACTGTATATTACAATTTATATATTAAACACTATAATATAAATTTAGGAATATTATTATTAGATTTTCCACCAATAAACAATATTTAGATAGATAATTTGCAATGAGAAATTTCTATTTGTTGGAATTTTGAAGAAAAGTGAAGGTACCTACAATTAAACATTTTTGTGAACCTATTTGTTGTTATTTTAATATTTATTGTTATAAATACATTATAATATCTTACGATTGTAAGATAGCAGGAGTAGGTATAATCATGAATAAAGATATGGGAAAAAGAGTTTACGCCGTTATCCAATACAATAGTAGAATAATTGCTATTAAAATGGATACAAAACCTGTTAACACCTTCATTATCCAAGTTTATATACTTACCTCAAGGCACGGAGACGACGAAATGGAAGAAATAAATATATGAGCAAATTGACAAAGTTATCAATGGAGAAGGATTATTTGATAATCATGGGACACTGGAATGCAGTTGCAGGAGAAATGAAAGAGCAAGGTATTTCAGGTGCTTTTGGTATGGGAAAAATAAATCAAAGAGGCGAAAGACTAATAGAGTTTTGCAAGGAACAAAACTTAGTGATCACAAACACTTTATTCTCACAGCCTAAGCGTAGAAGGTAGCCATATGGAATAAACGATGATTGGGAATCGTTGAAAGAAGCAATCACAGCAGTGGCGGAAACGAAGCCAGGGACTGAGAGAAACATCCCGATAAGACCTTGGATAACGAATGAAATTCTAGATCTCATAGAAGAACGAAAAAAATTTAAAAAAATGAAAAAATTGATGCAAATAAAAGGAAATACAAAGTATATAGAAACATGATTATATAAGAGACAAAGAAAGCAATAGAAATATGGCTGAATGATAAATGCTCTTCAGTAGACGACTGCCTTTCCAAAGGTATAGGCGATAAGGAGTACAAGATAAATATAAAGATTTTTCAGCGAACATAGAAATAGATCAACGTTCTTGAAAAGCAGTGATGGAAAAGTTATAAGTGATGAAGAGGATAAACTGAAGACGTGGAAAGATTACATAGAAAAACTATATGAAAATGAGCAAGCAGACACTATACAATTATCCATGACAATGCGGTAAGATATGCTTCAACGCTTCTCCTATTCGGCGTAGGGACCGTCGATACCTATACCTAATCTTATCCAGTTAAGAAGCAATCGGCTGGCTATTTCCCACTACATTAACCGGCCTTTTAAACCGGGTCATTACACTGATATAAATAAAGTTTTCTAATTTATTTTAAACCGGTCCTAGAAACTATGACCTGCGTTCATTTTAACTCTAACACAATCCAACACAATCTACCAACGACGATAAAGATTTATTATTATTAATCAAAAATATTATTATAAAATATAAATACACTTTTACCTGAGTAACCCTGATTTTGGAGGGTAGTTATTAAATCCACAGGTGAAGCGGAGTACGCATTTCAGCGAGTTTATGAAAAATATGAGTTGTTATTTGATGTTTTATTTTACTGATATATTTATATGTTTTCACTCGACTGTTATATTTAAAAATATACACGCATCTCGTACTCTGCGCCACCGTATGCCTACCTAAGTAAAAACACCGAGAGACATAAAGTGACGACTCAGTAAAATTGTATCGTTACAATGCAATGCAACACAGGACCACCTATATTAAGAGAAGAATTTTAAATAGCCTTAAAAGAACTTAAAATTAATAAAGCACCTGGGATAGATAAGTTAAACGAGGAATTATTAAAGGTTTTAGATGGTTATGGAAAAGATATTCTGTTTAGAATAATAGGAAAAGCATACGAGACTGGCATCATTTTGAAAGATTTTGAGAAATGCATTATAATTCCCATTCCCAAGATGAAAAAAAAATCAGAGAGATGTGAAGAATACAGAACAATTAGCTTCATAACACTTGCTTCTAAGATTTTCACAATAATAATGCATAAAAAGATAGAGTCGAAGATAAATTAAAATTTGGCTGAAGACCAATTTTGTTTCAGGAAAAATAGAGGTACTGGAGAGGCGATAATATGTTTAAGAATAACCATAGAGAAAATGTTTAGAATCAACTAACCACTATTTATTGAATTCTAAGATCTAGAGAAGGCCTTGGATAATGTTAAATGGACAAAACTTTTTAAGATTATGGAAGACATTGGAATGGACTATAACGATAGAAAAATTATATATATAATCTGTACATCAATGAAATCGCAGTTATAAAAGCTGAAAAAGGTAACAACCAGGTGGAAACTAACATTGCTAAGGGGGTAAGACAAGGGTGCGATATATCACCTAGTGGAATACTTTTGCAAATGCTGTGTTTTGCGGACGATATTGCTGTAATTGGAGAAAGTGAAGAAGACATAACTAAAATGTTCGAAAAAATGAACGACACACTAAAAAACACTAAATGAAAATAAATCAACGGAAAACCAAAATTCTTATATTTAGCAAATAGCAGATTTATGCAAACAGCTCTAAATGGAATATTGCTGGAGACAGTTCAAAGCTTCACATGCCTAGGAAGCAAAATCACAAGCGATGGGAAAAGCCTTACAGATATAGTATGTAGAATAGCGCAAGCCAAACAGGCCTATTGTAAAAAGAGAAATCTTTTTACTTCAAACTGAACAAGTCTGGACACCAGGAAAGCACTTATAAAAAGCTTTGTGTTTAGCGTAGCCCTATATGGAGCAGAGACTTGGACAATAATGAAGGCTGAAATAGCCAAAATAGAAGCCTTTGAAGTATGGTGTTGAAGAAGAAAGCTAAAAATATTATGAACAGAAAAGATAAAAAATGCTGAGGTTTTCAGAGAAATAAATACCCAAAAATCAATATGGAATACTCTAAGACTGAGGAGGAAAGCATGGATCGGACACGTAATAAAGAATAGTCTTTGGATAACCACAATATTAGAGGGAAATATGGAAGAGGAAGACTTAAACTCCATTTATGAAGCAGTTGATGGAAGATACCAAAATAGGAACATACTGGGAGCTAAAGAGTTATATTATACATTATATATATATATATATATATATATATATATATACATTTTAAGTGACAGAGATAAGTGGAGAGAAACATCAATAATCATTTAACCAATCTTTGGATTGAAAAAAAAAACTAATAATAAACTAATAATACAAATATAAAATATACATATAATAAACTCTTGTAAATAAACAGAACTGTATTTAATAAACATATACTTTTAGTTTTCACATTAGTAATTCTATTTTTCTTTTTTTCATTTTAGAAAAATTTTGTATTGCATTATCAACTGGTATGACTATTTCTCTGTGAATATTTAGTAATGCTAAGCCATATAGTCGGTCTTGTGCCATCTTAGACCTTAACCAAGTTTTTAATCTATAGCAAAGCAGAAAGTAATAACTAAAAAGCATACAATTAAAGATACTAAGTGAAATAAGTGGTGCAATTAAGTCATTAAGATTGATGCAAAACGGTGATGTTAATATTTACTTATAGTCTATAGATGCAAAAATTTGCAGTATCTTTAAAAATAATTATCTCAATAATAATTAGTATAACTAAAATTTCTAAAATTTCCAATTTAGAAACAAACTTAAATCAATACCTCCTCAATGTTGAGAAAGACCTTTCAGCAGAAGCTACCAGGGTTCGAATCAAAACAAATTATTTTGTTTAACGTTTATGATCATTTAAACGTTATAGCCTTTAAGTTATTTCACTTTAAGATCTCCCTAGGAACCCTATCATAAGCCTTCTCTAGATCAATAAATACCATACACAATTTCTTTTTCCTTTCTCTGTACTTCTCTACAATCTGTCTCACACAAAATATTGGCTCCATTGCTGACCTCCCAGGCACAAACCCAAACTGATTTCTAGAACCAATAACTATTTCAAGAGCTATTATAGTATTATAATAATTATCGACTAACGTATTTTTATTATTAGTTTAAAATGTTTCTTATATAGTTGTTCTGTATTGGTCGTAGGTGTTTATTTAAAGTTAAATACGTAATCGTATAATTCATATTCATAATGTTGTACAAAGAATATTTTATTTTTTACAATATTACAATATTACAATAAGTTTTTTATTATTATTTATAACGATAATTGGACCAAGTCTAAATTTAGCCCATTAAAATCTACAGTCCACCTATCACATTTATGTAAAATATATGCCCAACTTTATTTTTTCAAATTAGTTTCTATTAAAGCTTTATTATTATTATTATTATTTTTATTATTATCTAACCTAACCTATATGTACACTTTTATATATTATTAGTATGTTTTATATTTATATAATAATTAATAATACAATATTAAAATATTAAATGGTTGTATTATTTAAACCTAACCTAATTGATATGTGATTGAGAACTATTATAATTAATAGTAAGTATTGACAAAAATTGAACTGGGAAAACGTTCTCCCAATCGATTAAAATAAATTCTGCAACAGAAATCAATGAAACATTTTACTCAAGGAATTTCATATACACATAGAAAACAGGTATGCACCCAAGAGGAGGCTATAGCCCCCCCCCCCAACAAAAATATTCATTACTTTTTTTATTATTTTCCTTACAAAAGTATCACTATACCGATAGATAGGTCATGGTCGTATCGTTAGATAACTTAAATAAATCGTACAGTTTACGATTTACTGATAAACGTACTACTAACATAGTATTATAGATATTTTAATGCTAAAATTTGTGAAAATTTTACAAAAATAACTATAAGTTATTGCAAAAAAAAAAACAATCGTATTAAATTAAAAAATTTTATGTTTAGTAGGTATACCTATATTTAATATATTTTAAGTTAACACTATTTTTGTCTTTTTGAAATACAGGTGTTATTAAATTTTAATAACTAATACAAATGCAAATATTTGTTAGTTTAAATAAAAATTATTCTTTATCTCCCCCCCCCCAAAAAAAAAAAAAAAAAATTAAATAAAAAAAGTATTTTGGCAAATATATTATATCATTGCGAAACACTGTTGAACTATTGTATTGAATAGAAATAATAATCAACAAAGACCTATTTCCTGAATTTATTTCCTGAAACGCGTATCTCATAATAATTATTATATAATATTATGTACCTACACAAATTGGAGATTTAAAAAAAATTAAATTCAAGATTTTGATAAATTTTAGTAAAACTAAACAAGTTAAATAAAACAATAAAAATGACTATGACGTCTTTAGAAAAATAAAAGTATTAAAATTATTTAATAGTAATTTGCATAGTGCGTATGATAAACGATATCGGATTATGCAAATAGCTCGCAAGTAACCATACAGACCAAATGAAATACATTAATTCTCAAATTTTAGTACAAATGTATTTTATATAGACGTAATTAAAAATAAAAATAACTATTTTAATTTAAGTAATACCTATATATTATTATAACAATTCCCTAAAAGATGCATTTATATGACCTAAAAAAAAAAAAAAAATCCAATTTATAATCAACAAACCTCAAAAAATAACTTTAAAATTGTTAAAATTACTTAAATTATATATTGTATTAAGTATATGTATCATATTTATACGACGTATTTTATATTTATTATTTTCAGTTTTTCACAAACGTATTACTGTGCAATATATATTATAAATGTAAAATTTTAAGTGAAAAATTTAAATTACGTAAAATAATAAAAATTAAAAATTCTAATAGTAAACTCGTGATTTTTCAAACGGTTATTGGGAAAACAAATTAACATCAGAGCGCTGCTATACACTATGGTGCTGAGGGTTTATTTGAGGGTATTACTTTATGCATAATACTGTTTTATTTTTTAAAGGCAAAGAAATATGGGACCTCAGCCCAAAATAAATGGTAAGTAGATGAACTTTAAAATGAAGTCCAGCTGACAAATACTGACTTTATTAATGCTCTTGATTTGTTAAAATATGGAAAATACATAAGTATACGTTCTAAAAGAAAATTTTAATTTTAATTCATATAGCACACGGTACCCATATGAAAATATGCCCAACTCACTAATTTCAAATCGTAATAAATTAAAATAAGAAAAATGGCCAATATTTTCTGATTGTAGTTTTGAAATAAGTGCATTAGAGTATTAAAGTACGTCAAATACAAAAAATAAATAGATAATAGGAAGGCTGGTAAAACAGATTTATACCAAAATATTTCATGTGGTAAAAATGAATGTTAATCGTTTGTTTTATTTTTGTTGTTATTTAAATGTCAAATTAATTTATGTTATTAGAATAAATCTATTATCAAATAAGTAGGTATAAATGCTTTAATAATAAAATATTTTCTTATGAGTTTCATTAAAATTTAACACGAGTTTTTGTTTTCAAATATTTACTAAAAAACAACTGTTTAAAAAATTATTATTAAATATTTTTCCTTATAAGTATAAATATATTTACATACGTAAAATATTTTTGTAGTCTAGAAGTGTAATATAAAAGGAACAATATTACAAATCAATATACAAAAGACATTATTAGCTTATGTTAAATTTGTAAACATTAGCTTTATAATAGAAATTCTCAATGTAAACATATAAGACATCCCGAATAAAAAGGTTCAATTATTCTCCACCAGAATGCGTATCATTAATTTGTTTTGCCAATTGAAAATAAGTTGTAAAAAATGACCTAAAATTTTAAAAATTCTAAAAATGCAAAATAAAAATTAGTTATGTAGATTCGTATGTCATCATCGAATCACACTTTTAGCTAGGAATGCTAAAAAAAAAAAGAAAAAAAACCCGTTCAGTTGATTCGCACTCGCTCTCGGTAACATCACACGTTTGATCAGATCAGAGGTTCAAGAATATTAATTGAACAATGTGTGATACCTTCGATGTACGACTCTTATATTATCATGGATATTATTGGGTACCTAATCAGTATTTTGCCGGGAGTATTCCATAGAGATAACCTAAAAAAAAAAAAACGTACGAGTAAGTATGTGGGCAATACGCCTGTGCTTCGGAAATTTTAATAACCCCTGCCAATTTAAAATTGTAACGGTCGCCGAGGGCACAGATGAACTGGACGGGTTATACAAATTAGGATTACACAACACGACTACGCTCGCGGATCGCTCTGTATTCTCTTTCTCCAAAATCATACTCTTTATATTTTGTTTTACCCCTACTTATCCTTAATCCTTTACCTTCAAGAGACTCCCTGCACTCTTCAAGTCTACCGTTCACTTCCACAGGACTCGCTCCTGCCAGTACTATATCACCTGCGAATATCAATATCTATATACCAATATATCTAAAAATAAATTACAATATTAAGGTTATGAAAACTAACGAACAAAACTGAAAAAGTTAAGTGCCTTCTTTGGCAATTATTCTAAATTAACCACAATAATCCTCAACTCTCATTTAAAGGTATTCTTTAGTAGATTTTTCATGTGTTTAAATGGTCTTGGAATTTGCTCGAGTTTTATTAAGAGGACTTTACACGTGTGATATTTTAAGGGTTCTGTATAAGTAATTTTCAAAAAATTCAAAGAAAAGTGAAATTTTCACAATTTAAAAATTATATTATTTTATTTAATTATAAAATTATTTAATTTTATGAAATTTAATTTATGTATTTTTTAAGAGTAATTAACAAAAAAAATTCGTGTCAATATGCACTACGTTTTAGTGTTGTAGTTTTTGATAGCGTATAAATAGAACACATGTTATGCTATCTGTAAGAATCCCCAATAAAATGGTTTTACAAAAGCAATGACTTTTTTAAGATTTTTTTATTTCTTTTAAAGAGAACGACGCGACGGTAGAATATATATCATTTTATCTACTATATTGTGTAAAAATGTTGTTTCTTAATTATGACTACAGCCCGCGAAAACGTTTTTATCGCTAAACAGTTTTATTTGGTAAACGAACGTCTTAATATGCATTAACATTGAAATATTCGATAATAAATTTGAATACTATTCCATTTTTCTTACGTTGAAATACCGAAAATAATTTATAAAAATAGTTCAAATGTAAAATGAAAATATGGACAATTTGAATAATTCAATTGTTTAACTGAACTATCGAACAACAATAAATTGTATGAATTATTCAGTTGTGTCCATCTCTAATATTAGAAACCACAAAATCTAATACACTCAATGTGTTTTTCTTTACTCCGTCCGTCTATCCGAACAGCTCGTTGCCGTCATTACTATATAATATCACTATTTAATTATATATTTATTATGGTAATACATTTTAGTGTACGTTTAATACGTTATGTGTAAAGACCAGATTTTGCATACAATTCATGATGTTATTTTCTATATCATAAACACGGAGCGGTCAATGCATTTTCGTAATTCACTACTTGAACGATAAAAGAACGACATTTTATAATGCATACTTTTGCACATTTCGTGCGTTAGTGCATATTCTTAATTTAAATGCATTTTTCTGCATTATATGGGTATAACATGTATTTATTTATTTATTTATGAATAAATCAACGTCCAACCGGGCAGTATTTTACAAATAAAATAAAAAATATTATATAGGTATAAAAACAAAGATAAACAGTAATATTAGAATGGCAAAATAACAAACAATATTTTAAAAACAAATAACTATTCGCAAAGCGAAACATTCTGTGCAATGAATGATTATGGCCGTAACGGTGTGGAGTGGGACGGAATATGAAAAAGTGCATGATGGTTTCTAGTATGATGTGTAGGAATACGGAAAGAAATATTTGAGAGAGTATCAGACACGTCTAGAGTGTCGTTTAGAAAGGAAGTATTAAAACAGCGATCCGCTTCAATACGACGGGAAGAAATAGTGGAGATATTAAGAGACTTGAGAATAAGCGAGTAGTCGTGTTCGATTTTAAGATTATACGATACGTACGAGAGAAGCTTATTCTATACACACTCAATTCTCAATAATCGATTTTTAGCCAAATATTAATACCAAACTATTCCACTATACTCGATTATAGATCAAGGTGAAATAAAGAGAGCATATTTTTATATTTTTATAAGTGCATACTTGTATATTATGCAGATTATTTAATAATAATTATAAGTGCATGAAATTTCGGTCTTTAATTATGTGCTATTCGTGGTATAGGTTACTTTATGATTGTATTTTATTATTAACTTTCCGTGTGCAAAAAGTTATAAATAAAAATCATTATTTACAAAAAAAAAAAAACAAATTGTTTTAAAAATTATTTTTGTATTAAAATGTATTGATTTCATATAACAAATTAACTAAAAAATATGTAGGTATAAATACCGGGAATATTATAACGCTCATAGAGTGGGATTTTTCTATCTTTTTTTTCATAATTTAGAATAGGAATCTGGAATTCTAACACTCTCGGTGAGTATGTGTTTTCCTTACTTGTTATTCTATTAAGAATAGAAACCTAAAACGTATATACTTAAAAAATAAAATTCGAATATTATTTGTAAATTATATATATTCGTTCAAATTTCAAGGGACATTCAATACGATATTATGAATATTATATACGATATTATATATGATAAACCTCCAGATTCATTAATATAACTATATATATAGTATATATATATATAGTGTCTAATCATTTGATCTCTGGCAATTATAATCTGAACTTTTTTCACAATTTTTGTCTAGATATGCAATATTCTGCTACGTGAGATTGTTATAGTTGCGGATTACGTGTTATTGTGTTAATAATACTATAATTATCAAATATGAATAGGATTAAAGTTCGGAAATAATATACATCAATTCAATCGACGAAGGTTTCGTACGTTATGATTAAAATAAAAGTTCTAGTACAAGTTTCACCTTCTACGAATGCATGTATAATAAATAATAATAACTAATATAGTTTTTAAAACAAAACATACGTGAAACAACAACTATCAAATAAAACGCTGGCGGATACATTTGGTAAGAAACTAATTCAAATTACTTACACCACAAACGGATAATTGATTACATTAAAATATATATGATCTAAATAGAAAGATAGGAAAAGCCTCCGTAGTCGCTGATTTTTGTAATACGTCCCTAAATCCAGAGCTTGAAACAAAAAAAACATTTAGGTTTTTATTTCAATTTTGACTACCGGTTTTACATTTTTTTTATATTAATTTTTATTTCCAATAATATTTTCATTTTTTTCGATTTCAATTTTTATTTACAGTACTGTTATCACGATTTCATAGTTTCAATTTTGATTTCGGTTTTGTAAAGGTTTTACGAAACTCAATGAGGATTTTGAAATCTTTCTCTTGGGTCTTGGTTGATGTTTTTTTTAAATATAAAATAAGTATTACATTTTAAAAATAATCTATGATAATGATTACAATTTTAAATTATAAAAGTTTTTTATTTTACCAGTTTAAGTGATAGTATTGAACCATGAAAATTTTGAATTTAGGTCTTAGAACCTAATACTATTATTAAATATTGATAACAAAATAATTGAAATGTTGATTGCATTAATTTATGTCTCATTAAAATATGAGGGACTCAAATATTAATATCTACCGAAAGTAACCCGGGATTCGATATATTATGCAGACATATTTTTTGTATCAATTAAACAATATTATTGTATATGCTGCTAATATGGTTATATATTTTTTTTGGTTTCGATTTTAATTTTTAACACCATTATCAGGTTTTTCTGGTATCAATTGTGAATTTTGTTTCATGATGAATTTTAAAATTAAATGATTTTGAAGTCGATTCTGTAAAGGTTTTAACCAGTACGTGTATAATACATTTTTCAATATCGGTATAAAACGCTGCCTGAAATTATTATAATATAAATTGAATTAAACTGAATTACCTGGGGAAATGATTGATACGTTGATATGACCTCAATGAACTAATAATTTTCGTACTGACGTGGTTGCTTGACCACAATAAATTGAAGTCATCCGAATGATAGTTTACCTGTAATATAAGTATAAATTAATACATAACATTATACTTGTTTTACACATTATATTATGTTTATCGCCGTTTATAGTTATATTTAGGACCTGGTTTTATATGAAAATGTATATTTTTCATTTTTGTATACATGACTTAAAATAATTTTCATTGAAAATATCGACATTTCATAAATTACAGATTCCAAGGGTTAATATTATTTTTGTATATTTTTGCATAATTACGTTAAAATGCCTAAGAATTGCATATTTTTACATAAGTATATAAAAACTTACATAATCTTATAAATATTCAATAGAATGGATAAAATGTATATCTGAAATTTATAGTGTAATAACGTTTTTTACAATAATTTGATATAAAAATTAATTTTAGAATATATTTGGAATTTATCCGTTTACAAACCTAGGTATAAAATTATTTTGAAATTATTCTGATTGCAATTGTAGACGAAAATAAGGTATATAGAATCCCAGAGTGAATTTTGTTTTGTATATTTATGTATATTTGCATGAAAATGAATGAAAATTGCATTTCCGGACGATTTTTTGCATATTTTACAATTATTTTTGCATATAAATCCGGGCCCTAGTTATATTATTTAATTATTTTATTCCAGTACTAGGTATACACGTTTATGATGTGATACAATTCAGTAATAAGTGGGTATCAATGTTTCACTTGGTTTTATTATAATAAAATTTTACTTATGATTACATAAAAAATTATGCAAGTGATACACGCGGAAACGCAATGCCAATGTGCCAAATATGTTAATTATGTATAATGTATATATTATATATATATATATATATATATTCTAGTATATATATATATATACTAGAAATTACAATTCATGTATTGTAAAAGTTATCAAAAAAATTAAAATTAAAATTAGCGGTATGCTTTTATCATGTATACGTTGTACCTACTCATAATGAATATTTTTTATTAGTCACATAGCCAGAAAGTTCTGATGGTTAATATCAGTGATGACTAAACATTTATAAAATTAACTTATATCGACAATAATGTGTGGAAACAAGAAACACGTCTGAACAAAATTCTTATGAAGACCGGATAGGTTTGAACTATTGTATTATATTGAAATATTTTTATTATTGGCTACACTATGACCATGTTTAACTTTTAAATACAGTTTGATATAAAAATCTAATTACCAAAAGTGACAAGTCATAATGAAATTGATTAAAACATAGATATTGCTTTTTCGTATTTTTTTTTTCAAAAATCAAGATAGTACCTATATTGCAATTATCTGGCAAAAATTTAATTTTTGTATTACCTATTACTAACTAGAACGAATTTCCTATCAGAAACCTCTATAGTCGAAAACTTATTTTATTCCATCTACCCAAAAAAGTGTATAAAATAAAATAAAATCTATTATTTTAAAATCAATAAATATCTCGTTACGCTCAGAATTTTATTTAAAATCTAAGTGGAATATCAGATAATGAAATGTTCTCAGATAAATATTTTTGCAGATTAATTGCGTCCTGGGATTCAACCTATAAGAATTGTTATTTATTATTTATAATTTACAATTTTCTTATATTTATAATTGACAATAACAAAAGAAATACGGTTTTAAAACATTTTTGGGTTATCTAAATTAATATATTATTCTTCTGACGAAATAAAAATACTGACTGTTAAATTCTATGACCTTATTAATATTTTCATTTATTTTTCATTATTATTTTACTATAAAAATAATTAATCTAACATTTATTTTTAATGTGTTTCATGACATTATATTACTAGGTACTCATAATAATATTAATTATTATTATTATTATTATTATTATTGTAACATTTACAGCATTTTTCCAATCACACAATTATGAACTATTAAAGAAAATGTATGTGAAGTTGAGTTGAAAAGTGGAAAATAAAATTGTGGAAGCGAAATATTAATGTAAAATAAATTAACGGCGTTTTTCGAAATATGAATTTTCGACTTCAGAATGATTAAACAAAATTTCCATATTTTAAACATTTTGTACTTGTGTATATATAAGGCAGAAATTGCTATTTCTAAAACCTAGAAATATGTCAACGAAGCCTTTTACAAAATTTAAATCGGACCAACCAGAGTCTCGCGATTTTGTCACAGCGAAAACAATTTTCAATTCAAAAAATGATTATATTATAATATAGATATAATAAATTACAAATATTTATGTAGATATTGCCTATATTAAACTCCATAGAAACGTACCGACTCTAATCGCCTTAAATACAATAATTATTGTCGGTATACAAATTTAGTAACCCATACACTACGTGACATATAATTGAGTTAATTATTAAAATACAAATATTATTTTATTAGTATAAATAAGTATATATAAGTAATCGGTGTAATATTGAGGTTTTCGTCTGGTCGTGAGTCATGCGCCGAAATTTTGCTAAAAACCCGTTCAAGCATTGCACTTGCATTTTGCGTCAGTTATCCGCAGCCGGCGGATAGCCATGCGTCGTACGTCGCGATACAAACGCACGGACTGAGCAAATTATCACAATATTATATGCATAATGCACATGTATTATCAAGGATGGGTATAGTTAGATAAAGTTAAGTTTATGCGAACGGTTATTATTTTTAGAAAAAAAAAATAATAATAGTCGTTCCCAACCTTTTAAACACTACGGACCACTTTAAAAAAAATGATTTGGTCACCGACCATTGAATTTTTTTTAAGAATAAAATAAAAATAACGCAATTTGTTGTATCAATTTATATATTATTTCATTGAATTGAGAATATACTTAATAGGCATGGTGATGGAGAGGAAATTTTCGAATTACCACTACGAATTTAATAGAAGTCAGATAGGACTCGAACTGATGTTAAAATGTGTTATATACACTCCGATATATAACATACTAAAAGTAACTTTTTTGGGTATTCTCCAGAAGGGCTATGTTCCTCCTCGACCTATCTAATGTATACCAATGGGCTATGGATAGGGGCTTTAAGCATGAGAGGGGGTAGCCAACACCACGATGCTCTAGGTTCACTTCCCCTTGAATTATAAACAATCCAAAATCCGGTTTTGGTCTACCCAAAAAAGTTACTTTTAGTATGTTATATACATTAGTGTACAACATAATTAGCTACCGGTTAGAGCCCGTTCTGAGCTATCATTGGATACGCTGTAGCGATTAAAAAATTTTCCTTTCCTTTGGCATTCCTGTAATCGTATAGGTACTTATTACTTAAATAGTAAAGTTTTATTCGAATTTGTATCTCGGCTAGTAGATAGGAACGCTCTAGGCGTTAGATAAAAATGTATAATTTTCATGTGTCATGCGTCCAAATCCAAGTATTTGCAACAGTGAATATATATTTTCATATTTATTTTCAAGTTTTTAATTAACGTCTCAGAGGAGTATGTAACGAATGTGATATCGCACGCACTTCTTAAATCCAGTTCGCAAAGCCGGGCAAAGTAATTACTTTTTTATTTACATTTAGTTACTTAACACTAATTATTTCTTTAATTATAATTTAGCATGTTTTCAATGTGATTTCTGAACTTGTGTTTCTTTGACATTTTTTGAAATTCTAGGATGAATAATGCGGCTTAAATCTATACGCATGTCGTTCCTTGCGTCCAAACGAGTTTTTTGTTTATTTAATATATCTACAATCGTATTTTTTTTTTGGTACCATTCCTTTTAAAAACAAAACTACTCAATTTCACAGAACTTTATACATTTTAATTAATTAAAATAAATTGTACAGCGCGACGTAGTGAACGTTAGAACGATGGACGCAAACTAAAACAAACTAGGTACCGTACACCAATTTCAAACAATATGATGCATGCAATTTAATAAGAGGAAAATCTCAAATAATAAATTATATTATTGGTAACATGGTATTATAAAAAACAAGATTATTAATTGATGGATGAGTGACAGTCAACGCTATAAGTAACAATTTATATTTTTATGGAACTTGGTCGAACACAATGAAAGGATACTATGCTTTTATCCATCTCGTATTTTTATTTTTATGGATTAATCATGAAAAATATCTCATACATATATTTTTTTTTAATATAAAATTTTCTAATAATGAATTTTTGCACCACGGACCATCTGAGATGGACTTACGGACCACCGGTTGGGAACCACTGCACTATCTTGTCCGAGAACCGACGGGACGATTGACAAGCTTCCACCGTATGTTTCCGGACGGCTTTTTAAAATTAATTGCTCAATAGACGTTTTGTGCATAATATTTCATTTTATTCAATGGTAAAATATGTATATACCTACTTGTAGATGGTATTATGACAACGATTGAAATTCTCAGTATAAAATAATGTATTAAAAGTGTTCAATTTATATAATTATATTATGAAAGTATACTTAATGTGAAAGAAAAACGAGACTTTTGATAATTTAAGTTCTAGACCAAATTAAGATTAAATTACGAAACTATAAATTAAAACCAATATTATAATAATGAGAAATGTCGAGAAAATCGATTTATTTTTTACCAATAACTTCGCAAAATCGGACTGCGCACTTCACATTTGTACTGCATACTTTGTGCTCTAAAACACACTATAATAGACACTGCATAAAACAATGTGTAGTTTATAGCTACTATAAAATATATTATTTAATTCATCATACTATTGTTATGTAGATAATGCTTATTGTAGTAAAAAAAAAACCAGCTTTTCAAATTTTTCTAATAATTAACATAAATAAATAAAACTTGAAACAACATGAAATTATACAAACACAATTTTAAAAATTGTAAATAAGTGTCTGTAATAAGCGTAGTGTATAATAAATATAGAAATGGCCAGTCAGTAGAGAGGGAAGAACTACGGTCAGTAGTACAACATCAATCGTCGGAGTGTCGGACAGGAATACAAGATACATTGAAATCGAAAACAATGATGAATCATTTCTTTCACTAAAACAATTTGAAGTAGAGGTAAATGCTGTATAGGTACACAATAATTATTAAAAATAAAAATAAATATTATGAAAATAACGATATAATGTATGTATATTAATTGGAAAGTCAGTAGCCCTAGTTCTTGATACAATATTTTACTGAATTTTTTTAATGAAATGTATAACTAATGACCTCTGCTTTACATGATTTACAAAAAATATTTTTGAAAAATTAGAAAATAGCCATTTTTAGAGTTGCTCATCGGTAATATCAAGAAAATTTTTTTTTGAATTTTGAATACATGAGAGCAACAAAATTTTTTGAAATATTCAAAAAAAATATTTGAACATTTTTGAAAGATTTATTTTTTGTAAATCATGCAAAACAGAAGCCATAAGTTATATATTTTATTTAAAAAATGCAGTAAAAATATTCGCACTATATCAAGAATTAGGACTTCTGACTTTATAATTAATTTACATACTGTGTATATAGAAGTAAAATTAATATATATTATAAAGAATACCTATATATATAATATATATATATAAAAGAATATTTGCCAAGAGAATTTAAAAAAAAATTATAAATAACAACTAGTTTCGACCGTAAGTCATCATTAGATTACAAATGAATAATAAAAAAACAAAAAATACAAAAAAAAAAATGTGAAAATTAATTAATTTAATAAATTTTTATTCATTTTCATATTTTTATTTTATTTTCATTCCATTTTGTTTGTTTTTTTTTTTATTCGATTGTAACCTGATGATGACTTACGATCAAAACTAGTTGTTACTTATAATCTTTTTTTTTAAATACTCTCGGTACATATTATTTTATACATATATATATTAATTTTACTTTTATAATATATATTGTATTATTTTTTATAATATATACATATTTATTTTTATTTTTATGAGAGTATTAGATTTTTTAAAATTAATTATTACTTAATTAAGTATTCAATATAGTTAACGATTTAATGTATAAGAAGAACAAACTATGAATTATTTTAGAGAAACGTACGATTAACTTTGTATTGACTTTTTCGGTTTTAAAACTTAAAATTGCTACTTTTATGATGAAATAAAAATCTCTGTATGTAATTGCTATTTTGAGTTATACATTTTTTGAAAACTTATTATATTAATATCTTATAAAGTTGCATGCGTTTGATGTAAATTTCAAGACTCTAGAGTCCTGAATTATTATTTTATAATAACTACCTATATTATAATTCTTCATAATTGCGAATCTCCGTACGTAATTGCTATAAATAGCCCAAAATTGGTAGACATTTTTTGAAAACTTATTATATTAATATCGTATAAAGTTGCATGCGTTTGATGTAAATTTCAAGACTCTAGAGTCCTGAGTTATTATTTTGTAATAACTACCTATATTATAATTCTTCATAATTGCGAAAATAGTAACTCTATATTCTAATATTAATAACCATTAATTTTTACCCAATTATTGTAAATAACCTTAGTCGATTTTGACGAAATCGTGTTTTACTGTGTTTTCGTAATTTATTGGTCGTTTTTTCTTACACGTGAAAATCAAAAAGTCATCTACAATGTGTCAACTAGATAAAATTTTCAATGAGAAAATAGATATTCGTATCCAGACATAAAAAAAAATCGTCTAGATATAGCTGCAGGTGGAAGTAGGTGCATCATCCTTTCGGTCGTCGGACAGGATTGTATTATTATTATTTTAAAGTTGAAAACAAAGATAAATTATTGCATCAAACTATTCTGAGTGAAGTTTTGTAAGTATATAATATTATTCAAAAAAAAAAAAACAAGTAGGTAACTACGACAATTATATTGTTTTGTTATTTTGTTTATTAACCCTAAATTTATTAAATACTTCCATTAAAAAAAAAGATAGTTTTTTTATACGTTTAAGAAAATAACCAACTAAAACCAACTTGCTACCAAGAGCTCTTTTTTCCAACTCCTGCTTGACTCCTAACAAGAAAAAAAAAAAAAAAAAAAAAAAAAAATGTATACACAGACAAAAAAAACACATCATCTTAAAACAAATACATTCTTTCATTCACTCAGAATCGAAAACACAGTTTGGACCTGTATTTTGCTGTCTTTATACGCAAGTTAGAGCTATTCTAAGTTTCAACTATCACTGATTTAATATTAGTTTGAGGTTGATTTTTCTTCTGAACAACATGCTTTGCAACGCCACTATACGCTATTTAGGTACTCACAACCCTGAAAACACTTATCGGAGACCTGAAACCCGAATATTGGACCGAAAACCCGTTTGATAACCAGAAAAAAAAATGGACCCGTTATTACTCTCCACGTATTACTGAATGCTGCAGATTGTTATAATGAAATAAATGTTCAATACTGACATTGAAGTGTACAACACTCGTCTGAATTCGGGATATTATGACCTATTATAAAAATTACGTAACATTTTCTCTACTATAGGTAATATTCTTTTGTTAATAAATTGTCGAGTAGAATTTAAAAAAAATGGTAATAATAATAAAAATTCGATCTTTATATTAGGTAGGTATCGGGTGTTCTGGGTAGGTGTATAATATAACGTGGAAATGAAAATGTAAGTACCTACACATTTTAGATGGTAATTGAACGATCGAAAACGAACTAATATATTTACAATATTATTATTGATTATTATTATTATTTTTTTTTTTTTTATAATAGGTCATCCGTCATCATCATCATCCACTAATAATAATCAATCAATCGATGACCCGCAACACTTGAAACAATATTATGTATAATATAATACCTCCTAATGTACAAAACTCGATTTCGCTATACGTCATACTATAGGAGACGACTAATTATATAGTGCACCGCGTTCTACATTCGGAAAGTATTTAAAGAATATAATGTGTAATTTTCTCTTTTTCAAGGCTACGCCGTTTGTTTATCGAAAAACGATATTAGTAAAACAAATTTGTAATCACTATAATATTATATCTAATGGAAATCAGTTACGGTAACACGCTTTTATATATATATATATATATGTTTATATATATATATATATATATTATATATATGTATATATATGTATGTATGTTTAGGTATGGATATTATGTAAAATTTCATTACGATCAAACGAGTTAATAATATAACAAATAATGGAATTTATTTC
Source organism: Pemphigus obesinymphae (assembly GCA_025469235.1). NCBI lineage: Eukaryota > Metazoa > Arthropoda > Insecta > Hemiptera > Aphididae > Pemphigus > Pemphigus obesinymphae. The sequence goes on along the minus strand of JAIPRL010002682.1, from coordinate 35,825 downwards.
GCAAATATAGAGTATATTTTAACGATTATTATTTTTTTTTTTTTTTATTTTTTTTTTTACGTATATAATACATTATATTAGGTATAACGGAATCGTTTTATTTACCCGCCTAAAATATAATGGAAGAAATTATTGTGCGCGACGTTTTGCCCGTCTCCGGTACTACGTAGGTATATATATTCTATATACACACCCGACTGTTCGTCATTTCGTTATTATTTTAACGCGTTTTAGAGTAGGTAGTAGTGGTAACACAATCATGAACTTGAATTAAACGGTATAGGTTCAACCGACCATATACACGGCGTATTAGTCAATATGGTGGTCCCCCGCGTGTGTGCATCACGTGTCTCTGCGCCGAATGCTCGAAATAATAATTATTATTTGGTAGTTTCTTTTGGTTTTGTTCAAAGTCAGGAAGATCAATAAAAATCAGTGTTAACATTCGTTTTGTTTTGGAAAACAAAAGCAAAATCCATACATGACGGTGATTTCACATTAGTAAGTTCATACAAACATATATTATATTATATACTCCGTGTTATCATTATCGTATAATTAAACGTACTCCTAAATCGTATAAACAATATATTATAGATGTATCGAACTAGAATCATAGAAAATTATGATTATTACCTATTATTTTTTTATTTTTTCAGTATTGTCCAAATGAAAATATACATATTATAAGGTACGCGAATGTAGAACATTAATTTTAATATTATAACTAGTAAATAAAAAAAATTTAAAAAAAAACATATATAAGGTAAACCAAATAAATATAGTAATTATTACCGAGATTAATATCTAGATAAGTATTTCAACTGTCTGGTTCGTGTTGACGATACGAAAGAATCACATTATATTGAAACATTTCAAAGGAATCGTTATTATTTCTTATTCAAATCAACTATGGAATTATTGTTTTAAAAATATGGCACAATCCCTATTAGAGTCATAATATCAATCATTGGATAAATTGCTATTTAACGAATCATTAAGATTTAAGATTAAACGTAGATTAAAAATATTATGATTTTATCGATGACATTTATTCTAAATGTATAAGTGATCTGGACAACAAACCAAAGAAATATTATTTATGAAAATTTAATGAATTCTTATCTGTTATCACACATGTTTTTTTATCCCGATTAAAATGTATGTATTTTGATAATATTGTTATTTCATATGTGTATGTATGGTTTTTTTTAATGGGTATTTAATTAATAATTTATATTAATGAACCTATAGTTCCTATTTTTCTATTATTTGTGTTATGTATTAATTATTTTTCCAGAATGTGTTTAAAATCTAAACAAAAATTGTCCACAAATTTCATTGACTGTGAATTAGAACTTTCCGTTGACTTGGTAGTCGGACAAAAACACATTTTGGAGAGTAAAAAACCTGTTGATGTAATGGCAAATATTGGTCGTCTAATTAATTCAAATGGTCAATACTTGTTGATAATAAATAACGTCTTGGAAGTTTTGAATTTTGATTTATATAAATCAAAAAATAAATATCTTCGTCACTACTACTGCTAATAATAATTTTTTCATATGGAATTGATTATAAATAATATGAATATATAATAATAAAATTGATAAAATATAATACTATAATCTTATTGATAATAATGAACTTGAACAAAGTTTAAAGGTTAACTAACCAAATATCCATATTGCCTTAATCACTGGATAAAGGCCAGTTAAAATTTAAAGCGATGATCATAAAATCACATTTATAATTTAACTGAGAATTAATTGTAAACAGAGTTTAAATTCTCTTATAACTGACCATTAATAAAATAGAACTTAATATTAATATTAAAACATAATTTCTATCAAAATAATCAAGTTACCAAAATAATAATTAGGTAAATCTAAATACCTATTTAAAATGTCATGATTTATTTATATAGTTATACCTATTTATATTTGACTGTGCTAAGTTGAAAATATTGATGAAAATAAAATTTAAACATTTTTGTTGGTAGATAAAAATTAACTCCTCAATAGTCGATACGCAAAAATGTTTTAATTATATTCATATTATAATAATTTAATCGACTCAAAATATAATATATTATACTATATATCAATCAATATTAACACACAATATATTTACTAATAACAAATAAGTTTCAATTTAATTTATTTATTACCTACTACTAACAATAATAATTATTAAGCTATTACAAAGACGTGGGCATCAAGGATGATTTATATAATAAGTTAAGTTATTGTTTACTTTTTAACTTAACTAATTAATTTGATGACTTGTAAACTTATCAAATTATTTAGTTAAAAAATATGCGCAAGTTAATAACTAGTTAATTTTTATTTTTTCAAAGACCAAAATTTTTTAGTTACAAAAAAAATTTTTCCCGGAATTAAAAAAAAATACACTTAAAAACAAAACTATATATCTATCTACTCATTATTTTAAGTATCCATTTTTGTTTTAAATTACGTTAGTAAAAAATAAAATTGCGTTATCACAACTAAAAAAAAAATAATAATTGGTAATATACTATGGATAAAAATTTACTTTTTGTATAAGTCTTATCAGGTTTTAACTTTGTTTTTTTTTTAAATTAATTGTAACTATTTAAAAAATGTTTCTAATTAACTTAACTATAGCTAGTTAATTTTATCTTCAACTTTATCAATCCTTATCTATAAGTATATATAGATAAAATAGATTTTTTAACAATTCGTAAGCCTCAAAACAAAACTAGAATTTTTTAAAAACATGAATGTCGAAGTACAATATGCTTTTGCATATATTTATAATAATTTAAACATTATACTATACTTTATTATACAAATATAAATAAGAAAACGGTAAAATGAGTATCATAAGAGTAGAGATAGGTATATTTAAGTAGAATATATTTAATGTTAATATAAACATATAAAAAATAAACATTATAATAGTTTGTTTTATTAGATCATAATTATAACAAGTATTAGGCCTATTTTTTAGTAATTTATCGCACAATAAGATATTTTATTTTATAATTTACACAACGCATATTTTTAAAACAATCACTCCAAGCACAAATGTGCGACTTATTCTTGTAACGAACACGTGAAAAACTTAAAAGAATAATATTAAATATTATACGTATATATATGTCTAAAGAAAAAAAGTAATTTTATTTGAAAGTGCATATTTCATGGTATAATATATGAACATTTAAAATAAATATTAAAAAATAAAATATAAATACAATATAATAATCGTCTGCATTGATTTATTTCTTTATATATAGATACCTATATAGATATTTATCTATTATATTTTAATATTAGTAGGTACATTTATACATGAAATTTGAAATATTTACAAATTAAATCTATATAATTGATAATTTATCAATAATTATTGATCAATGGCTTACATATTATACATGTTCGCACAAATTTTCTTTTTTCCCGATTCTGTTTTTAAAAAAACTACATAGGTAGGTACATAGTACCTTACAGAGTAAGTACATAGGTACTCGTTATCGAAAAAATTATTCTTTCTCAATTTCTAAACGATTTTTTATATCATCTACAATTAAAATTTTTAATTTAAAATGAAATCCAAAGTCGCAAAGCAATATCAATAAAAATAGTGACATTTTCCAAAACTTTGAGAAGAGTAAAAGACTGTTTTTGTTTTTGTCATTTTCAATATAAAATGCCAATACCAACATTTTTAGACTATTATTCAGTATTATTTTTTATGTTTTTATTTTTCTATACGTGACCAATAGGTTACATTCAATTATATCCAATTCAATCCACAAAATTGTTATCAAATCCACACAATTATTGTCAAATAAGAAGATTATATTTTTATAATTATTATATTGTTAATAATTATATTTTATTTATTTTTAAAGGATAATTGTAAACCCCCCATAGAAAAATTAAGAAACTACACCACTGTGAAGAATAACTTGAATATGGATTCACCATTTATATATATGTATATTTAATAGTTATATTATGACATTTTTTCTCACATAATTACTGTTTAGACTTGATTATTATAAATTAAACATTATGGTGAGTTGTCATTTATAAGTATAGATACCCCTAACTTAAAATTAAATTATCAATTTAAATAAAAATGCTCTTATCAATGTTAGTATTTATAACGTACATCTTATCATAATATTATATTATGCTTTATCGCTTAGACCCCAAATAAATGTCACTTAAGTATAATCTAATATTTATGTTTTTATACTAATTTGTTGATGTGCAATTGCATACGTTTAGGAAACGTTGAAAACACGTCAGTTTTAAGGGGTTATGTACAGCCGTACAGGCAATTTTATCAACATTTTAATGAAAACTAAAATCTAACAATGGAAAAATGTTTAAATGTATTAAGAAATGAATTTTAAAATAGTCCTATGTCAGTAACGTTTTTTATTGTTGCGTAATTATAAATAGTTATTGAAAAAACGTCTGAAAAAACTCAGGAGCCTGATGAAATCAACGGTAGGTACTATTAGAATATTCCGATTTTAATTCTGCAAACAATTAAATGTCCCACCTATATTGATCGGCCTTTTCTCTAGGTTATTGTGGAAATGGATTGTTTTTATTAAATGATCCATTTTATTTATTTATTTATTTTTTTTTTTTTTGAGAAAATAAGAGTAAATAAATATTGACGTTTTTAGACATTTTAACGTAAATTTCAACATACTTACTGTTAATTATAATCTTCAAATTCTATTTCCACAATAACCTAAAAATACAAGTCAATAAACTCGAATCTTGTTAAAGAATTAAACTAGAAACATTGTAAGTAGGTAGGTACTCTTTATTTTGCGTACTATTGGAAATAACATTGTACATAGATTATGATATTTTCGTTGCACGCGAACCAATAATAGACAGGTTACTTGAAAACATTTTGAAATGTTTGCAAATGAAGTTCACCGCAGACTACGTTATAGTTTACGTAATAAAATATAGATAGGAAAAAAAAGGAACCTTGGCATTTATGTTTATTGATACAGAAGTACCGAGTATGAATAGTACAGTAGTACACGTTTCTATAAGAAAAAAAAAACAAATATTACTCATATTGAAACCATTCCAAACAACTAAAATATAAAAGTTTCGAGGCACTTAGATTCGCGCTACGATTATTACTATGTATAAAAAAAAAAAAAACATTACACGATTATTTTACTGAAATTATTTTGCTAAACAATGCAATTAAATTATTATATTATACGGATACACCTATACCGAGAAACAATGAACCGATATAAGCATTACCTTTTAAAAATTTATCAAACGGTGTATTTAATGTAGGCAATAAAAATGTATACAATAATCGTTGCAACATTATATTGTTTTTTATCGAGGCTGTGGGCATTAAATTACCTATTTATTTCAACTAGTTCAAGTCGACTCGTTCAAAAACATAATATAAAAACCATGTTAAGTTAAAAGTTATCTACTTTTTAATTTTGGTAAAAACAAAATGTTGCTAACCGAATTAAGCTAAAAGTATGTTTAAAGACGAATAACTATTAAGAGGATGCAACACCTAGATTTTTCGAACGCTAAAATTGCCTCCGTATTTCCATAAATTAACAGAATTAATGATGATGATGTCATTATGTTTTCACCTGATGATTTTTTTTTTATAAATGACAGCTGATTGTAAAAAAGATTTAATATTAATCTCAAGTCGTCATAAAAAAATGTATATAAATGTATTTTTAACTCTAATGAAAACACAGTTACTTCTTGTTTTGAATTTTGCTCCGATGTTTTATTCGTCTAAACTAAACAATTATGGAAATTCACGAACATATGTTTATTACAAAATATAATGAATAATTTGATTGGCATGTGACTGCATACAAATAAAAAATAGTACTGACACAGGACTATTTTTAAATTACTTTTAAAATATAATTATATATTTTTAAATTTTAAATTACCATTTTTTAACAAATTTCATAAAAATTGCCTACACAGAACACCTTAATATGCGGGTGTGTTGCGTCCTCTTAAGAGTTTAATTGCTATTTCACTATTCACATATTTTAATCGAGAAATTATTATTCGTAACTTGAAAGTTTTTTTTCGAAATTTGGTATGTGAATAACAGGCTTGTAAAGTATTCGAGTAAATATATTTAAATACATCCTTTTTCTATTCTAATACTATTTTGAATACTTTTCAAACAAAATATTTGAAGACGTTTTCCGATTACTTCTATTACTTCTATATATACTTTCTATTCATCTAAAAATATTCCCCCTCCCCCTGAATACGAATAATAATTTTTAATTATTTGTGATAGAAATATGTTATTTTTATATTCATTAAAATATTAAAAATATCTTGTAATATCATATGATTTAATTTATAAACATTTGAATATTTGGTATACCTATATTAGATAACTATTAGGTATCTAAAGTATATTAAAACAATAAAAATAAATTAATAAAATCAGAGTGATAGAGTAGGTACTGTTAATAGTACTACTATAATATAAATGTTAAAATTTACTATTACGCCTACCTAAGTACTGTATTAAATTATTTTTGATTCATTTAATTTTAAGTATATCAGAATAATTGGATGATAATGCACATCACTAAAAAGTATTTTATATTCAACACCCATATACTAAAATAAAATAAAACTAATAAGTAATATTAGATATGTGTCTATATGAGTCGTCTGTATCTAGTTTCAAACTAAACAAGTTTCTATCTATTACATTATATTAATGTACGAGTATATAATAATTATAATATATACATATTTATGTATAATATTAATATATCAATTACAAATATAACATAACCAATATAACATTTTAAAAAACACGAATATCAAAAACTGATTAGGTATCTAAAATTACTTTTCTGTCGAACTTTACTTTACGGAAACTGTGACACGTTAAGTTTAAAACCTATTTTAAATTTTAAATTAAAATTTTTTTATTAATCGGTTTAATCGGTAATAATATAAAATAGGTTACTTTTATTTATTTATTTTTTTATTCAACAATCGGTTTAAAGTTGAAATCTATTTTTAAAAAGTAACTTATAACTTATTTAATATTTAAAAATAATGTACACTGGTATATACGGCAATATTAGCATATTATAGTTATTGAAAAAAAAAATGAGTGTAACGAATTTAAAAATGTGAATATTTTTATTGCATATTTTTAATTGGTTCGTTACGTGTAAGTCTACAGCTATTCTTGTTATTCCAATGCATTACTATAGGTACATACCTACTACATTCTGTAGGTAATGCGTTGTAATATATTTCATTATTTTTAATAATGAATGAAATTAATTATCGCCGATAATTTATCATTTGTACGGAAAAAAATGCACATATAAAATATAAATCGTAGACGATAAATCATATTGTTAATGTGAAATCAGGGACGAATTTAAGAGGGGGAAACGTGGCGATCCTATATTATACTATACCTATATTGTTATTTTTCTCAGCATTATTTAAAGATTACATAATTGATTTTGATTAAAGATTAGCCATTAATTCCATAAATGTCCCTATTGACCCTCTGTTAAATGCGTTTCAGATCCGCCCCTGTGTATGTAATAGCCATATAATTCATATATAATAACACCAAAATTGCTTTATACAATGATGTACATCGTGTCCTTAAAAATTATAGGTAAACATGCCAAGAGACGATCAATGTAAAGACAATTTCTTTCAAATGTAATTATAAATAATAGGTGTCTATAAGATCAAACTTATTTTAATTCTCAAATTGACCGTGAGCAATTTTTAAAATTACAAAATATAACAGGCAGTACACAGTGTAAGTCGTGTAATTACAATATAATATGTAATGTAATTACAATAGGTTTTGTAATACTAATGATATTCAGACTTGTACGAAATTCAAGAGAATATATTTGATTTCCGGAAAGGCACGTTTTAAGAAACTGAATTGTTTTAGTGCATAACTGTATCTTATGTAGAAAAATTCGAGATCATAAGATTATCTAAATTTTTCCATAAATGATTTCCGATAATGTTAGTCGAGTTATAATGACTTTTAAAAATAGAAAGTTCCCGAAAATCCAAATTATTATAACTCTGCTTCTAATAAAATTAGAAAAAATCAACCATATAAAAATTGACATTATTTTCCGGCGTTTAAATTTTTATAGAAATAAATATTAAAAGTTTAAAAGTACTCAAAATTTGAGAAACCTACATTTCTCGAAACATGTTTTGCCATAGATTCTATAATCAAAAATATTACTGACATACTCTACTTTTAAAATGTATTTACCTAAACATTTTATAATCTTGAGATTTTCATTTTTCTAAAAAATATCCTAAAAATAGGATATTAAGATTAGATGTATACTATCCTCTCAAAAATAATTTCAAATTTTTTTAAAAAAAATACTTATTAAACATTTCAGGAAAATAGTACCAGAGAAGTATTTGAATACTTTTTTAAAGTTTTACAAATATATGTTGTTACATTCATCTAATTTCTCGTATTTATATACTTTTTCCATGTAAATAAACTAACTTTTCATTGTCGATTTTAATTTTAATTGTTATTTATTAAAACGTATAATTATTTTTAAATGTTAAGTTAAACAAACAAGTTCATCAAATGATGATGTTGATATTGATACCAATAATGGGCATAGAATATAATATTGGAAACACAATATTATTTGGAATTATTAAGAATCGATTTCATTAAAAATTAAATACTAAAGTATACTTTTTCAAACAAATATGCATTTCCATTCATATTGAAATATTTGTAGGGTTTTTTTTTATTACAAAACTAAATATATTATAATGTACACTAAAGTACACACCGTTACTAACTAAACTCTATAAAATGTATATTTTTCGATTCTAGTTAACTGTAATTATGTATAGGCTTTATATAGGCAATTTTAAAAATATTTTAATAAAAATAAAAATATAACAACTGAAAAATCTTGTAAAAGTAATTTAGTCGTGCTCTTGTATTAAAATTAATTTTTATTTTTGTTTTATATATATGTTTACGCAAAACAAATAAAAAGGCATTTCATAGTAGAATTAGAATAATTATTATAACACCTATTACAAAATGTGTAGGTGACAATATTTCGGAGATAACCTATAGTCAAAATTTTATATTTTTCTAAATATTCAATTCGTTACCGTATTTGTATATACGAGTAGGTATAAAAATGATGACTATACATTTTTTATATCACTTTTCATTTTTCATAATTTATTTTACAAAAAACACCGATGAACTGATTGAAATCCTAAATGACTAAAATCTATTGTTCTCTATTAACTGTAGATATAACAGGCAATTAAACTATTTTTTTAATTTTTTTAATACTTTTTTACCACGAGAAATCAATGAAATGACCTCATTTTAATTAAACTTTGGAGTCATTGTTATTTATATGTAGGTATCTATAATCTATGTAAATACTTGGTTCACAAAATGACATATAAACGAGAAATATTAAAGTCTTACTTATCCAAATATCTACTTATTTTTTTTAATACAATAAAATAAAAGTGTTCTATACGTGATATTCTATGTCTGTTTATTTTGAGCATTACAATCAGTTTTAGCTTTTTACATAACATTTCAAGAGTCAATATTATCAAAAATTAAGTACTTATCAGTTAGGTATCAATCAATATATTATAATATATTATATATGTATAGGTACCATTGATTGTATTTAAGTTATATATTTATATATAAAAACCGGATTTTCGTGCATTTTTAAAGGTAAAAATATGCAGTATAAAATTTAATTATTTGCATTCGTGATAAAGAGCAAAGAAAAACGCGAAAATAATATTAAAACAAAATTTTTATACGCAAAAAGTCTTAATGTGAAAAAAAATATGTTACAATAATATGTAAAATTTTACAGCCAAAAATGGATAATATCCTGAGTATAATGTACTAAATATTAAAATGTCTATAGAATTAAGAAATCAAATTTGAAATTAAATTAAAGATATGCAATAATATATTTAGATTTAAGATATACAATATTAATTTTTAGCGTTCAAATAACATTTTATACCCACGATATGCGGAAAAAATGCATTTCAATGAGGATTGAATGCATTAACGACCGAAATGCGCAAAAATATGGCAAATGCAAAACTTTTGTTATCATTATCGGTCAAGTAACGATTTATGAAAACTCCTCGATGACTGCATGCTACACCCATTCGATGTAGAAAACAGCATCGTGCATTTTACGTAAATCCGGTCTTTACTTATATATACATACATATCAACCAACGATTTCGTTCGCGGTATAGCGAAGGTAATGTAAACCATATATTACAGGTATATCCTTATAGATGGTATATAAGCGCGCGTATAAATGCGAGACAATTATTAAACGACCGGTATTTTTTATGCTAAATGAAAAAAAGTGGTAAATAAATATAAACGAATTCCCAGGGACGAGGCCAGAAAATAGAATATAAGCTTAAGTGTATATATATATATATGTATATGTGTTTTTCAAACAAACCTTAAGCGCTCGCGAATTGAAACTTCAAAAACACTGACATAATATTGTTCCGAGTGTGGGTTGTCAAAACGTCATATCGATATAAATTATACACGTAGACAATAAAAACCTTGAGAGGTTATCAATACGAAACGTATAGTACGCCTGATAGCGTCACCGCGGAGCCGGATGGAGCGCATATAATAGCATTGAGCAGACCTGAACCTGACCTACGCTGATAAATTATCGCGGAATTCATAGTCTCCGCGCGCAGAGAACAGTAGTGAGCTATGGTGCCTATGTAATACATTATATTATAAGTTATGCATTTATGCATTTATAATATTAAATACAATAATACGTATACAAGTGCGGGCACACGTCCGGAATTATTATTACACACACGATGATATATCACATCGCCTATCATTATTATTGTGTTTGTATTGAAACGATAACGATATTTTTATTGATAAATAAACATCGCGGAAGTTTCGTTTGTTTGGTTTTTTCGTTGTCCATTCGTTCTCGTATTTTCATTTACACACGCACGGTGCCTACGAAATAATTTTCGCCGTCCATACGATATTATTGTAATGTAATAGGTACACACGTTGCGTCCATATATTATATTCTGCACCTATGCGCGGCAAATAGGAGATTACGATTTATTTATTATTATTATTACATTTGTTTTTTTTTTTTTATTTTTCCGCTCTTTTCTCTGGCAAATTCGGTAAAACGCGCACGTACCGAACGAAATGTGTACACGCCGTATGCCGTCTGCTTAATAAACAATAACATGAAATTATGTCGAATGAATAGATATTTATAATATATATATATATATATTACTATACGGTCGTATAATATACATGTGTCGTACCAGTGTGTGTCCTTGAGCTTGTACACCATACTCGAGTCTCGATTATATAACACTCTGCGACATAATACAGATGATATTGCTGCACAATATGTACCTGACTAATAATATATACATTATACGATATACATTAATGTGATACTTAGGTCAGTGGTCCCCAAAATCTTATATACGGCCCGGACGGCACACTCGGAAATTAGTTTGTTGTTGGGCGCGGGACACTAATTCCAATACCAATTTTTCCACTATTAATTGCAAAACGTACACGACGGTCCGTAAAAGTGCAGGCGAAGTAGTCTTATGAAGTATTCCAATGCTTTTTCGTATTCGAATACTATTTTAAATACTTTTCGTAAAAAAGCACTCGAATACGTCTTCTATACGTGTTCAGAACACTTTTTTTTTTTTAGAACTTTCCATTCGCTAGAAAAATATACTTTTTTTCTGAACTAGGAAAATAGTGTTTCATTTTTACGACAAAACGATTTTTTTTTTTTAACACATTGTCCGCAGCCAGGTTAGGTTAGGTCATGTGTCGAGCAGGATGTTCACCTATACGGCTATAATTTAGAGTATACCTAATGCCTATGTACCTAGTATATTGTTATATAATATGTATATATATAGCTATTTATTTTTAACAGCATTACTGTTCAATCAATTATTGTATTTATATTGACCATTGGTGGCCGTAAATTGTCCGTGTATATAGATCATTTTTGCTTTTTATACATGTCACGTCTTCCCATCCCACCACTATGTATTACCATACTGTATTTATTTTCAAATAGTAAGTAAGTCAAACTTGTACCAAGTTTAGTTGAAATTGCTCCAGATGTTCCAGTTATGGTGGAACATAAATATATACTAGAGGTGGGTCGAACAGTTCGAAGTTCGAAAAATCGAAACTGAACTTCAAGAGTTCGGTTCGGGTTCGAAAGTCGAACTTCAATTGTAAAAAACCGAACCGAACTGAACTTGAACGAACTATCTATATATATAAATACGAGTTGGGTTGATCAAAAATATGATGACTTTTTTTTTGTTATTATTTATGTTTTTAAGGAAGTATTACATTTATTTTTGTAAAAAAGTATACAGATTTATTTATATTAATAATATATTATATTGTTAATGATTTTTTTGCTTTTTGCTTATTTACGAAGTTCGGTTCGGGTTCGAATTCGAAAATAAACTAAAAGTTCAGTTTGAGTTCGGGTTCGAATTCGAAAATAAACTAAAAGTTCAGTTTGAGTTCGGGTTCGTTCTTGAACTTCAAAGTTTGGTTCGAAACCTAAATTTCAAATTCGACCCCACTCTAATATTTACATATACTAATCCAATAGATATATAGATATAGTAAAACATTAATTACCAAACTGGCAAACCATTTCAAAACTGACTAAAATTAGCAAAAAAAAAAATATATTCTAAAAGTATTCGAATACGTAACTATTCCGAATACAAAATAAAAATATTCTTTACAAGACTGGTTTCCGGCGACAACGTAATGTGTGTTATGACTGTGTAATACAGTGACGATTTTATAATTTTAGAAAATTTTCGGTGTGATATCTAAGATATTAGGAATTTTATGGACCCGATTAGAGGACAAAACAACTCTATACATTATCCCACTTCTAGAGTCCATAGTTAACTTTTACAAATACATTTAACTCAAAAGTAAACTTTACCTTCTTTTAAATGACTCGCCTAATATAGAAACTCTAAAATAAATTTAAAAATAGCCCGTGTCAATACCTTTTTTTTTATTGTTATGTAATCAGCTCTCCTTTGTGTATTATAAATATTTGATTATTTTATTTCGATTGTAATCAGCTCCGGTGTTTTTATATAGCTATTAATAAAATTAGTTTTTAATTAGTATTTTTTTTAGTCTCTTGTTTTGTATGTGCAACATCCTCTTAATTGTGCCATAACACTTTATTCTCTGAGTAAAAGTGCATCAATATACCAAATTAAAGATCAAAACTATATCTTATCTACAATTTATTATGTGTGATTTTTGATAAAATGCTTTTACCCAAAGTTATAAGCTCATGATTAATTATAATACAATTATAAAAACTCTGTTTCTAATTATATAGAAAGTAACCCTTGACAAAATTTAGACAAATTCATGATTATATATATTTAGATGCTTTTTACATTAAAACTGCTCAGTTTATCTAAAAATTTCATTTTCTGAAACGTGTTTTTATAAAAAAAAATTAATAAATAAAAGCTGTGTTTTAATACTTGTAGGGGATGTACATAAAAAAATATTTAAAAAACCTTTTTGCAGATTGATTTAGATATTTTTAATTATAGTAAGTAATAATAAATCTAGCAAACTAGGATTTTCAAGTCAGAAGTGTCCAAACATGGAAGACACATCCCCCCTCCTAAAGTACATCACTGGCAACATCAAACCGTTTGCATAATAATATCATTATACGCAAGGTGGATTGATAAAGTGTAAACACTTTCCCCCACCCGCCTAAGATATTATCATTGAAACTATTACACCAGTTAAAAATACAGGTAGAGACGCTGCCTACCGGACAGAGGAACTCGTTTCTATAATTTTATGGGTAGAGGTATCTATTATATCTTGAAAATTTCTGTGAAACAAGTTTTTTGAGGAAGCTGCTTAAAAAGGAACAAGTAATAAAATGTAACTATAAAATATAAACTAATATACAATATATAAGTTGGTAGTCATTATTGTTATTACTTATTTATTAAGACCGGATTTTCATGCACTATAATTATTAAATACGCACTTATGAAGGTACAAAATATGCAAGAAAAAATACGAATTATGCCATATAAAATTCATTTATTTTTGTTTAGCTTTAAAGTTAGTATAAGTACCTAAAACAATAATGATAAAAAGCAAAGAAAAACACGAAAATAATATAATGCAAACATAAAAAGTACGTACCTACACAAAATGTTTTAATGTTTATTAGAAATAAAATAAGTAATATGTATTATAATTATATAATTTTTTTTTTTTTATTATTGTACAATAATTATATGTAAACGTTTACAACCAAAAAAAGATGATATCCTAAGTATAATATAGGTGCTAAATAATAAAATGTCTATATACAAGAATTAAATTTGAAGTTAAATTAAATATATACATCATTTTTAATTTTCAACGATTAAATAACAGTTTATACCCATAATATGTGGAAAATGCATTTCAATTAAGAATATACACCAACGCCCAAAATATGCAAAAATATGCATTATAAAGTTTTGTTATTTTATCATTCAAGTATTGATTTATGAAAACTCAATAACTGCACGTATTTGATGTAGAAAATAGCATCATGCATTTTATGCAAAATGCGGTCTTATATATATATATTATTATATAATATATATTTTATTAAATAAAAATAAAAATTGTATTTTATATTATTTCTATAAGTATGTTAAATTTATATTAATTTAGAAAAATTTGAAAATGTTTTTCATATTTATTTTTTTTTCTACTTGTATTTTATTGCAGTTTTTACATGCAAAAATCTTTTTTTTTTTTACATCATTAAGGAGAAATTTATTATTATAATACTATATAATTTTTATGTAAAGTCCTTGGAATTTTTTTAATCCATACATCAATTATATTCTAAAATTTTAGTCGTTAAATATTTAATATTTTATTATAAAATTATGTTTTATACTCGGAAAATTAATAAATAATAGTTACAATACATAAATATTTTTTTTAATTTGTTGATATTTAGAAATATTAAATCGAAAAAAGTTAAAAACAGTAGGGTACCAATTAATTTACCTAAAACATATATTTGCAGGAGAATAAAATAGAGGAGGATATATTTTTTGATATTATATATCATAATATGAATAATATGATATATTATAAATATATTATTTGATATTCATTTCTGTCATTAGACAGGCCAGTATTACACACAGGAACGAAACATATATTAGGTATTTTGAAAATGTATAATTTAATTTAGTTAATTGAATCTACTGTATATTAAAAACTTAACGTACAACATTCTCCGGCTCCTTATTAGTGTATAGTAGATAAATAATATCGAACAATGACGATTAAGTAAATCTGTGTAACTTGTTCCATAGTTAACTACTTATTACTACCACCTATTAGTGTTGAGAAACACCTATTACTTTATTCCGAAGTTTATTTCTCCAACTAAATATATTAGACGAATAGTTATATGACAGATAGGTGAACGATTGAAAATTTGGACCTAATACAACAGTTTAAAATCAAAATTCTTCATTTTAAACAAATTATAATAGGTAAGATCTTAAGTACGTTTAATTTTAATATTTATAATGTGAAGAATGGTTAGTGGTATTATGAATTACTTAAGTTTAAAATCGTAGATGTTTGACCCCTCCCCCCCATTGACAAAATCTCCATCGAAAATTTCTAGTTGGATTTTTTGACATTCATATACATTGCTATAAACTCGACCTAAAAACGATAATTGATAATGGCTTTTCTAGATTCTGAGCAAAACAAAAATGTTCAATATTTCTATTAACATTACTTTTACGTAGATATAATAAAACTACCAAAATAATAGGAAAATGGGGAAAACGCACGCATACATAAAAATCGATTAAAGTATAATAGTCATAGAAACTTCCACCCGCGGTATACATAAACATTTTAGTACTTTCTTACATCCTACGATTTTAAGCAAAATATTTATCAAACTACGTTGACGTAACTTTTCAACAGTTTTTTCTTGGGTAAAAAAAAATCATTAGGATAATTGGAAAATGATTAAAAGGAACAAACAGATCCCGTATAATAAAATAAATTTAAAAAGTATGACGGCTAACATTTGAATTATTCGGATATTATTGGAATTCAGATATATTTGACATAACTTGAAAGCACATAGCTAGTCGAGTAAGATACTGTTGGTGTACACTTATATTGAATTAAACTATTTTGAGTGGAGCTTTAATATACATAATGAATAGTCGAAATTTTAAAAAATAAATTTCGACAATTTTATGTCCTACACTGTACAATAATAATTTCAATAAAATTTCTAGATGAAAAATACGGATAATTCGTTATCAGACGACTAAGTCTTGAATATAACGTATCGTATCTAGCTAGCCACAGCTCCCACGAGTCCAACTACATGAGGCCCAGATGTTGTTGGCAGGGACGTAATTTCAGGTTTTTTTTTCGGGTGTGCGAGCTTTTAGGCAGGCCATTTTTCACATTCCAATACTACGAAAATACTTCGTAAAAAACGTGAATAAGCAAAAAAAAACCTAATTTTTTTTGGTCAGCGTAGTTATATTTTATGGCGGCGCATTAAAGCATTAGCAGGCCACTTTCTAAATTAGTGGTGATGCCATTGCTCACTACCCCTCCACAAATATAACACCCCTGGTTGTTGAGCCTAACACCGGACACCTACAAGCGAACGGACACGGATTTTTCGATGTTTTTTTCTGATGTGTTTTTTAAAAATCGACCAATTGCCTCTTTATAGTACTATGCTCATAAAATGTTGTGCCAAAAAATGGGTACACGTAAAAAAATTAAATCATGACGTCAAGTCTTCTAGTCGATAAATTGCTCACAGAAAAATATAAATCAAATACCATTATCGTAAAAAGAAAAATATTTTGCACCGCTCAGAATCAAAATTTAGTCATAATATTCATTTTTAAGGCATTATTATTACTGTTTTAAGAGGCCGCAACACCAACATAAAATCGAACTAAAAGCATGATAAAATTATGGGACTTTAAAATTTCGGGTTTTGATTTTGAAGACGGTTTTGAATTCATTAGTCTGTCTTCTAATGATCGATGGAAGCGTTTTTTTAATTTTTAATTTGGCCATGTTTTCTATCATTAAAAATCGCAATTTTTAAACATTGATTATATTTCAATTTGTAATAATAAAGAAAAATTTCTGGATCAATCTATAAAAGACAAGCCAACAAATTCAAATCTGTTTTCAGATTTTAAATCCAACTTTCCAAAGTTCCACAATTTTATTACGCTTATTGGTCTTTTAGGAGGAAATATCATGATTACACAACAACAAAAATATTTAGGGACATGTGGCTATTTTTAGATTAATTTTAAAATGTACTTTAATATTTATAAATTATTGAAGTTTTATTTTTCCAAAAATGTTTTGAAAATTTTCTATACATAACACCTTAAAAATCGCCGATGTAGCCCCCCGTAAATAAAACCCATTTCCAAATATTATTGTTTAAAAGAAATCCTATTTACAAAAATTAATCATAGGTATTTAAATGTTTAAATCAATATTTTTTGGTTCTGGGAGGAGTCCGGTATACTTGGACCCCACTCCGTAAAAACGCAACTGAAAACAGGTACTCATGTACTGATTGGATTAAGGATTCTGAGCAAAAAGCTAATCATAGGACAAAATAAATAACTAAACGTCAGGGTCACAAGGGCAAATCGAGGAAGGCTAAAGGGACTTAATCCACCTGAAGTCAAAATTAATCCCCTCTTTAATTTTAATGTATCAATCAACATCTAACAACACTACAATCGTGATGTGTATACATAGTTTTAGCTAAATCCCCCCCCTCCCATAAATCTAAACCAATTTGTGCTCATAATTATTGTGAAACCACTAAACACTAAATAACTATAAATATAACAATACTAAAATATAATTAAACTTAAAAGATTCATCAGTCTTTTACCAATCTTGGTATTTTTATATCTTTTTACCGGTCTTATAAACGTTAAGTACTCATGTTTTACTTATTTAAAGCTGTAGGTACAAAAATAACTTTTTCTTTGTTTTTTTTTTTTAATGTTAGGTAATTAAACAACTTTTTTCAATTTATTTTTATTAAATAATTTAATTAACAAGTAATTTATAAAGAAAAAAAACTTAAATACCTACCTATCTATTGACATATAGATTTTACAATTAATTATTAATAAAATAAAATAAAATAAAATAATGAATAGAAAAAAAAATATTTGGAGCAAAGTTACCTGAAATTCTAAGAATTTTGGTTTTATTTTGATAATACGGATAAATATTCAGAAATAACAAAATGTGTAAAAAAACTATACAATTTCTTAAAGTTTAGACATTTAAATAGTAAATAAAACACTTTTTATCTTTTCTTTTTTCTTTATTGACATCTGTTAGACTTTAGAAAACTTTAAAATGTCGAGTTTTGAGGATTTTGATAACATCTCTTATCATGACGCATATATATTGGAGGAAAATTGATAGATTGATGTTAATAACGTTTCAAATGATTTGTAATAATAATAAAAACACGAAAAAAATACAATCTTTTATCATAAAATTACCAAGTGCTACGATTGATAACAACAAAATTTTTTTTTGGAGTAAAGTAGCCAGCTTTTACGGTACTTGAAAATATGACTGCCGTTTGTGTTCACGTTCTGTTTGACAAAAACGAATGACGTCCGCGTGTCGTTCATAAAATATGAACGTAAACGCATATACGTCATTATTTTCAAACACTGACATAACGCTATAAGTAAATATTTGGTATACATTCCAAGTTTCTGGCATTTTAGTTTTCCAATTTATAATAATTGTCGGTCTCTTTGGTAGTTATAAATATTATATGTCAATGTCTTCTATATAGTCGGTAACCATGACTAGTTTATTTGTTGTTTTCTAATTTATTAAAACTGTTTTCCTCATAAAAGGTATTTTTTCGTTACGCTTTTGTCATACTATTTAGAAAATCAAAAGATAACCTTATTACTTCTATAAAGTACTAAGTAGAACAAATTTCCTATATAAAAAATCTCTACATTAAAAAAACTCTTACTTTACTCCGGTTCAAAATAATAATACGTACAGAAAAAATAAAAATAAAACACTTCATTATAAAACCAATACATGCATCGCTGTAGGTACGCTCAGAGTCTAAAATTATATTGTATAATTTACAACCCGATTAACTACAGAGTTAGATAGATAAGAATCAAATTCCAAATTTACTGATTTAGTCCGCCCGAAATTAAACTAGACATATAATAAATGAAATGAAAATTTGACTTGCCTTTACAATAATTGTTTTAAAAATATTTAGATAATTATAAGAATACCGTGATTTAATAATAATTATATTGTTCTTGGTTGAATTTTACTTTTGGATTTTAAATGTACAATAATAATAATAATTATTATTTATTTATTTTTATTCGATACCGATACTCTCGATTTTTGCGTGAAAGTAAAAAGTAGGTAATAAATATAATAAGTAGGTGTTGAATACCAACTTTCACATTTCTTTTACAGATTTTAATATATATTTCATTAATCAATACCTAATACCTAATAAGTACTTAGTACACATTGCAGAATTTCTTTTCAAATTGGTAAACTATATAGGTATAGCATAATATTATATATATATATATATAATATAGTATATATATATATATATACATACTATATTATATATACTATAAATATTAAAATTATATAATTCATTTTCTTACATAAAACACACACGACCTGCAGGCTGCAAATGATCAGCAGCGTAAATTTTCCAGATAATTTACATATTTAAGATATTAACATAAACCATTTTAAATTCCATAAATATAATACGTGTCAATATATACTACACTGCATGTGCGTATATCATTATTAGGACTTTTGAAAAGCGTAAACGACTGCTATTTAGAATATTTTACTACATATAACTATCTATATACAAACATCGATTATATTTTTCCAAATATTATCAACAGCATAACCGTAAAGATTTAATTAACAATGAATAATTAATGAAGAAATGAAAAAACTCAATTCCACAAAAATATGATTTATTTTTATTTGGTAAATACGTATTTCGATAAGTATGTCACATTATCTTCAATACACAATGAAAATATACGCTTAACGAATGACTTTTATTTTATACAACAACACGATAGGTATATTATATTATTATATTATTGTCATTTTCTACATAGAGATTAAACGAATTTTTAATTGAAATATATTTGATCATCAGGACACGGGATACTAAAATTTAGTACCCATTTATTTTATTTGTATTATTATACTATTATTAGCTAGGTAATAAATAACTATAATATTAAAATTATAGTACAATAATAATAAATATACGTAAAATTAAAAATTACGGTATCTAAAGCCTAAAACATTGCATTTGAAAATCGAAGTTTGGTGATAATACTGTTTTCCGATTTATAACGAATTTCCGTTATTATTCCCTACAGTTTCTCATTACGATTAGAAAATCAATGTAGGAAATTAAAAATGAAATGAAATGCCAAAAACTAAAAAAATTCACCTTAAATATCTTATTAAATAAATAAACGCTTATTTCAATAGCAAACAAATATTATCAGAATTATAATAGTTCTCAATGACAAAAAAGTTTAAAAAGAAAAAACTTGAACATTTATTTAAATTGTTCGATAAAATGAATTAATTTCAACCCCAAACTTTTCCTGCAACATACTATATAGGCAGCCAAATAAACTCACGCAATCGACATGATATGACATGATGACATCCAAAATTACATTGGGATTAAAACAAAAAGTACTACTACATTTTTCAAAAGTGATTTGAATGTTAATGTAATGTCAAACCCAAACGTAAATAAGCAAAAAAAATAAATAAACGGTCGTTAATTGTTTAGTGTCGAACTCTCGAACCCATATGTACCAACTCTTTGATCGAGTTCGGTTCGGTTCGACTTATTACTAGGTACTTAAGTTCGACTTTCAAACACGAACCGAACTCTTGAACTTCGATTCGATTTTTCAAACTTTGAACTGTTCGATCCACCTACACAATAAATAAATGAAAAAAAATTACCAAAAAATTGAAAAACTTTCCAAATAAATTGTGTGTATATGAAACTTGGATATAGGTATGCTTATATTATGCAGGATTGGGCAAGATACTATAAAAAAATACCTTGATTCATGATACATTCATTTTCGATATCTTGAAACATAATACATGATACTCTCAAAAATATTATTATTATTTTATAGTAAAAATATTTGTTATGTGTTACAATTTTCTAAAAAAAAAAATATGTAGGTAGGTATATTATGTTGAATATATTGCAAAATAATTATTAATAACAATATACAAATAGAATGTATTACATTATAGAATCACATTAAGGTATTAAAATATTTTATAGGAGAGTGAAATAAATATTATCCGATTACAATTGTATTCAAAACATTACCTATTAAGTACATAAAAACCACTTATAATTTAAATATTATATAATAATAATAATAATAATATTTTAAATTCTGAGCGTATTTAATTGTAATATTTTATAATATTTCAGTCACAAGTGCTCAAGTTTATTTCATACCTATATGATTATATAATTATATTGCATATTTTATTTTCATTTCGTGACCTAACGGTATGTATTTACCTAATGAAATTCAAGCATGCAAATTTAGAATAGATAAATCGCAAGTTGATGTCAATATTAACAATTAACAACAAATATCAAAATTATTGTTTTATTTTTATAATATGAAATAGGGCAGTAAATAATTAAAAAATTTCATTACCAACTACATAATTAGATTTTTGATCATTCGATGTACCTTGTATCTTTTCACATTAAAAGATAAATGATACTAGAAAGAAATGTATTTAGATACAAGATAAAAGATGCATGTGTTTATGATACAGCATAACCCTACTTATATAAATATTTAAAAATAAATCTCGTTTCAAGTATTTCAAAAATATAAAAATATGCAAATACATTAAAAAAAGAACCTTATTATCAGGGCTCGTAAGTTTATGCATTTGCAATATCAAATGTGCTAAATACTACATTATGCTTACTGCTAAGTGAGATAGAAATTCGATTCATAAGTGCAGGAATCAGAATATAAAATATTATTTTGCTATAAATGCATATTTAAGCTTTTTCGGTTTTATAGTGCATATTCCGTTCTTCGTTAGGATTATGAACTTTTTAAAATTAAAATATATTATATTTATAATGTTATGCTATTTTACAAAAATGAAAATAAATAAATTAGGTTATGGTAATCTTATTTGTTATATCATGTATTATATTTTCAAGATTGGTATATAAATAGATCTGTACCATATACTGACAACTCTACTGCAGTCAATAATAAAATTATGTAAACCGGTATAGGCGTTAAATTTCAGATATTTAAAAAAATGTTGGTGCATATTTAGGTATTTATAGCTAAAATAAGGTTTTTTTTTTTACTGCGCATGTTAAGTGCATAATTTTAGATTTTTAGTGCATATAAATGAATGTTTCTATAATTTTTAATGCATATTTTGCCAGATTTTAGTGCATTATTGCATGCTTACTTATGCGTTTTTTTAGTTCACGAACTTACGATCCCTGCTTATTATATATGAACATGTATTTAAACACATACGGTAAGTTTTCGTATAACATTGCCTCATTCAACGTAGTTTGGCTATTACGTTGTAGAAGTTTAAGTCCTAGTGTTTCGTTTAACAGTGCAATGGTTTCAATATAACGTCGTTTTTAATACATATGTACATTAGATTGTTATTATATTAATATATTTGTATGTAAGTAATTTGATTTCATCGAACTTTTTCAGATAATACTGTTATTAATATGATTGACATGCCTATCATACGTAGATACTATTTTTATTTATTATAGGTAATAGGTACTTCGTAACCGTTTTTCATTTAATTGATAATCAGTTGTTCAACGACACTTTTTCTGTCGACTTCACACTTTTTGTGTACATACATATTACTATTGTGTATTATCTTACTGTTAATTGTTAATTTGTAATTATGTAATAAGGCAACAAAACGCCCAGGTTCGCCTTCTATGGACGAAAATATTTTTTTAAAAAATCGAAATCGTACGTATGTACTAAAACATCTATATACATCTAATTTTAAGTTTTCGTTTATTTTAATATAGATATATAATTTAATATAATTTAATAAAAATAATTAATAATTTAATAATGCGTAAATAAAAGAATTTAGTCGTGAAATTTTTATCAAACAATTGTAAAATATGTAATAGGTACATTGTTATTTATTGGCAGGAACACATTATAATAAAGTGTATGTAAATAGTGTTTCACTTAACGTTTTTAGGTTAACGTTGTGTTTTCTATGAACCTAACCTCGACGTTAAATGAGAACTTACTGTATATGTATAGTATATAGGTAAAGCGAAGTATGTTCGTGATATAAACTAATTCGTGACATTTGCTTAAATGTTTATAACAAACTATCTTCGACTACGATATTGCGGCAATTATAACTTAAGAGGACACGTTCGTTTTTAAAGGGATAAATATAGACATTTTTTAGAAAATATAAAAATACAACAATTTAAAAATATTTAAGTACAATTTATAAGTAATTTAAAATTGGTCTCGTGTCTCTACCACTTTATATAATTGTGGTGTAATCACAATATTTATTAAAAAAAAAAAACATATTTACGCAAAAGTGTTAAAATGGATTATTAAAGTTTAGAGTAAAAACACCAATTATAAAATCAATAAAAGACAACATTTTGGAGTGAAGCTCATTCAAGTTTTTTAATTTATTAATTAAAAAAGATTTATTATAGTTTTAAAAAGTACATTTTTGTAACATTTTTAGCGTTAATAACTTTTTTTTAAAGTAATAAATGAAATATCCTAAATCATGTTCACTCCAAAATTGTATCCTCTATCAATTTTATCATAGGTGCTTTAACTCTAAAATCACTTTAAGAATCCGTATTAACAGTTTTACGTAAAATGCTTTTATCGCTGAAAACAATCGATGTAGCGTCCTCCTTGGTATACGACTGGCGATTAACGCACTCGTCGTTGAGTACTTGCGACACTCACTGTTCCTTATCAGTTATATATTTCTGATAAGCGTTTTATACGTGTATTAGATTGTGAACATTACGACATAATTTTTTTTTTTCTTTTCACTTAACTTAAACTAAAGACAAGTGTATTGTAATTAGGTAATTCATATTAAACTGGTGATTGGTGAAATTTTTGTTTTCGAATAAATTTAATAAAAATACTTATGAACCCTTAAGATATTTATGCATTTTCTTAGCATTTTCCTTTTAAATTAATTTGCATTTAAAATTTTAAAATTTTTTTTTTTTTTTATTGAAAACAATTAGGTACAATAAAAAAAGATATTATCATTATTAATACATAATCAATGCTAATATTGACAATTATAACAATGAGAAAAATATGATAAATAAAATGAACAAACTGAAATATAATTGATTAATAAATTAATATTATAATAAAATAATAATAAATTATTACTTAATTCATAGAAATATGTGATTAATTACATTTTCATAAATTTAATGCCTAAATAATAACAATTATAAAAGTATTATTTAACTTCTTCTTGTTATACATTTGGAAATGCATAATTAAGTTGTTATTATGATTTTAAAACTGTTAATACATTTTTAAATTTTTTAAAAATCAATATGTTAATTTTTTGTACTCACGAAATTACTTTGCTTTTTTTAATATTCTTCAAATTTTTATAAAATTAAAATAAACATCGTCAAACCCAAAATGGGAATATATTATATAGCAGCTTTATATCGTGTCGTCAAATAATAATCAAAATAGTTTTATAAAATTATTAATGGCAAATGTTTATAATTAAGAAGTTCGTAAATTTATGATGAATATACCTTACTTCACTCTATACAGAGTATTTCTAAAATGAACACTAAAAATTCGTACACATGTTCAGTAGAGTGACACAATGATGAAAATTTTGAAATTTTTTTCTACCTTTAAAAACCACTTTTTTTAATTATATATCATATAATAATTTGAGGTAAATAAAAAAATAAATACACCATGATATTTCAGTAAAATTCTTACGCGAATCCATATGTCTTATAATTTTTCCTCGTTTTCACCTTTTCTTTAATGTTTTGACGCTCAATGTCGCCATGATGAAAAAAAAATGTGAGATATCGATACGTATGAGAAATTTGCAGAAAATGTTACTGTATAATTTATTTATTGATGTCTATATTTAATTAATTAACACAGTTTACAAATAAAAAAAAATTAGATTTATTCTTAAAATATTGCAATACATGTATAAATATTTCATGATAATTAATAAAAATAATTTCATAATATTTCCTACAAATCTCTTATGTGAATTTATATAACACATCCTTTTTTCGTCATCATAACGACATTAGGAGAGACTGAGCGTCAAAACATTCAAAAATTGACAAAAATGAGGAAATATCTATGTGATATGTACGAGAAAACATCATCGTGAAATTAATTTTTACGTACTTATCTCAATATACTAAAAATAATAATTTTAAAAAATCGATTTTAAAATGGAGAAAATATTTTCAAAATATTCGTCGTTGTACCTATCAGTACCCCACTGAGTATGCGTATACATTTTCGGTATTCATTTTAGAAACACCCTGTATACAGTGTCGTATCTAGGACCATTTTCTGGGGGGTGATATGGATATTATTTGTCACAAGATTATCAGCATCTAAGGTATTATCTATGGAAAATACGTGAGACCAAATGTTCCAGGATATATTTAAAATCACTTTCCTAAAACGACAAACTAAAAGTTCGTTCTAAAAAAACACGTCGCGAATAACTATAAAGTAAATACAATTCTTCATTTTTGGAAACCACAAATCCGGAATTTGTAACTTAATTTTTACCCATTTTTTATGATTTTAATAATCGTAATATATCAAAAATAGTATTTTAATTTATATATGCAGATAAAATAATACTTACAATATTAAGTGACAATTAGTGATTCAATTTAATAATAATAAATTACAAAATATTAATAGATATAATAAATTGCTATAGTAAGTATATTACAAACGTATACAAAAGTATAATATAATAACCAATAAATAGGTATTTAAATAACAAATTTAGGATTTCTGATAATAAACAATTATGAATTATATCTACTCTATAACTGCTTACACCAGTTTAAAGTTCCCGAGTTGATTATTAAAATTGCTTTGTGCCGAGGTATGCTCATCCTAGCACCTGAAAAAAATAATTGTTGGCGGGTTAAAATATTACGTTAAAAATTTGTTACAAAAAAAAATTTTAAAAAAATACGAAATACTAAATCATGAAATGTGTTTTGAGAACGAAATTTTTACTTTTCGTGTCCGAAACTATATATTTATACAATATTATAAATATGAATTCCGAATTCCAACACCTATCAACAAATTATTGCAATAAAAATAGGGTCGGGGGCGGGCGAGTTATATATCACCCTAATCACCCTCCTGCCAGTATATAATAAATAATGTTACCAACATAACACGTGTCTCTGCGGTGCAGGTTTAACTCAGTGATCGAACGAACGAAAAAAGAAAAATGCCCAGTCGTTACCAGCCTGAAAGTCTGTCGGAACTGTCGGAGAACAGAGTCGTGTCCGATCTCGTGCACACCTGTTACCGGGTACACGAGCTGACGCACCGCGCCGCCAGTTCGACGGCGCAAACGCAGGCGGCGTTCGCCTGCACCCGGAACCGGATCCGGCACTTTTGGAACACGGCCGTCCCGACGCCCGTCCGCCGCAGGCTGCTCAACAAGTGCATGGACGTGCTGGCAGGCGCCATTCGCGAGGGCCACTCGATCAGCATGGTCGCGGACAACGTACCACTGTACCTGCTCAACATCATGTTGAACGCGGACATCCGGGAACTCCGGGTGCAGCTGTGCTGTTACTACGGATGCAGCCACCAGACCGCCCTATTGAAGTTATTGGCGGCCGAAGCCAGGGGACTGGTCTCGTTGGAACTAGTCAGACCCACGCTGTTGCGCTTAGGTATGTACAGGGCTCTATATACGAGTAGACGCACATTTTAATCTCATTATAAAAACGCTAACTTTTCTTAGCCGTTTTTTCCACGAAATAAAACCTCTTCTACTTTTATTTAATTCCCCGGCGTTGAATTGCGATGCCGTCCGCCGGAAATCGAGAAAGACGCTGGTGGGACAAAAAATATTCAACTGTGACTCGCGGCACAGCTATGGTGACCATAAATATAAAATAAAATTAAAGTACAAAAATGATCATTTGGTTAAATGTAAACTTATATATTTTTATTTTAGTTTTTAAATAGTTTACCTATATAATATTATAATATATATTAATATATAACATCCACTGCAAAAAAACAAAATATATGTAACAATTTAATGTTATGTTTTTATTCAATTTAAAATATTGGGTAAAAATATTAAATATAGTAAATACATTAATATAAATGTATGGGTTTTACTTGTATGTGAATAGTGTTAAAAAAAAAAAAAAGAATTACATTGATAAAATAATTTCTTTATTTAAATAGAAAAAATAAATTATAGGTATAAGAAAATATAAACGAATAAGATATTATATTATACTTATTTACTACTTGTTTGTGTGTAAAATTAAAAAAAAAAATTTTCATAAATGTGAGTAGGTAATGTGAATAAGTAGGTAATGTCATAATGGATCTATAAAAATATAACATATAACATATTTTGTACCATTGTATTCCTAGCTTAGTTTAAAGCCTTTCGGGACGGCCAATTGTCCAACGAAATCCAACTTAAATATTTAATACTAACATTTTTCAATTTTTATTTGTGAAAAACATTTTTGAAAATTATATTATTATTTTAAAACGGTCGATTGATAGAAATATATATCTATTTTCACATAGATATGGATATTATACACAGTTACTTCAAAATATACACACTTGGAGTGTGCATCTTTTTCTCACAAGAGAAAATTCAACAATTTTTATAAATTACATTTTTAATGCTAATATTGACAAAAACAATTTTCTCGTCCTGTTTAAAACACTTTAAAACTTGTTTGTAGAAAACCCGTCAAATACAATAAAATCATTTGTGTAGATCATTAGTTATCACATATGAGATTTTATACTATGCCTGGTTCAAATACAGCAGTAGGCAACATGTATTTTGGTGATAAAATTGTTTATTATTTTTGTTCAGTCATTTAATTTTTACGATTATTTGAAGTTTATGAAAATGTAAATATTTTCTTTACCTATCAATGTTAATCAAAATTAGTGTCCTATACATACTCCGATATCAATTCGTTTTTTTTTCTGTGAGATAATAAATAGCACAAAATACGATTTATATCATTAAAACCACATTTTTAATTATAATACACTTTAATATTAAATAAACGAAAACAAAATTAAAAATGTTTAAAAATATGAGTGAATATAAATAATAAGATAGATTATAATATGGATAACATACATAGGAAATTGATCTCGGGAATTATTATCAAGATAAGTAATAACCGATATAAAAATGGACATTCAAATAGTGATCCAAAAAAATATCATTAGGTAATTTAAAAATTAAATGGCAATTAAAAAATAGAAAAAATAGCTTTTTTTTAATTATATATTATATATATATATAATTAAATCGGTTAAATTTTTATAATTAACTTAATTTTAGGAGGTTAAAATAAAGAGTATTCCTGATTTTCCCGTCCTTGCATAATTATTCGTAATAATCTTTGTAAAATGTAAAATAATTATATACACATTTAGTATAAAATATAATATAGTATCGTAAAATAGGTGCCTAATTTCTTTTAGTATAAATTAAAAGTTTAAATATGTGATCTTGAGCGAAGCAAGGATTGTTATTATTAGTTTTACAATAATATGTTTATTAAATTTTTTTATATTTGTGTGTATACACTTCTTCGAGTAGAAGTCAACAAGTGGTTTTTGATTGCAGAGATTTCTACTAGAAAAAATATTGGTTATTACCTTTATCAAGCTGTCTATCAATTTTCCCAACTATTGAAAAAATTTACCAAAACTATTTGTTTATATAGGAGTAATAAAATATAAAATTTAAGATGCGGCGAAATGTAGAAAGAAGTACACTGTAATAAAACATACCTAATAAATTTTGAAAATGGCGTAGGTATGTACTACAGTATTTGCTGTATCCACTCTGCCGCGTCATAAATTTCAATATTTTTTAGGAAATATTTATCAGATTTATAATATAAAAACGAGTAAATTCTTATAAAAATGTATACATTGAAAATTTATAATTTGAATTATAGGTTAGGTTTACCATTTAGGTATATAGTAATACGGACAACTTTTAATTTTAAGCAATATTTACAAAATAATATATAAATAATACGTGCCAGACTATAATATAATATACATTAATAATAACAAAATTGTATTTTTCAGATACACAATTGTTTCAGTCGGTACTATTTTCGATGACTAACTTAAAACGTTTAGTTTTAAAAAATATCGCTTGTGATAATATCCTTAAAGCTGTCGGTCATTCATGTTCTCAGCTAGAAATACTCGATATTTCACATTCAAGTCAGGTTACCGACAATGGTATAAAACATTTACTATTACAAATTGAAATTAAAGACAAGTCAACAAATTTTGCCAAACACAAAATGCAATCAACCACCAAAATGCCTTGGTGGCATGTCATAAGATCATTGTCAAAGTAATTATTATATACGTGTTAAAATTATCTATCACGACAGGGCCTAAAATGGTGTGTACCCTGACACAAAATATTTATCCTGAAAATTGAAGTGTGCAAATTACAAAATTTGTGTACCAAAATTGAGAACGTGTAATTTTAAATAACAATAATTTTAATTTGCATAAGTGAAATAAATAATGCGAATTCCGGAAAAAATTGCCTTAATTGCCCACGCAATATTTTTGATATTTTTTGTTCGAAATGCGTGTGTTTGTACGGTTTTTTTGCTTTTCGTTGACTTAGAAATTGTTTTCGGTTACTTTTAATTTTAAATGTAGGTATAGGCTAAAATTTTCAAAAATTTTAATTTTTTTTTAAATTTGAAAATAAATTTTTTCATACTAAAAATATACTTTAAAAAATGCTTAAAATAATGGTTTAGACAGAATTTATTTATCATACCTACTTACTTTTTTGTTATATTAAAAATCCCGTTAAAATATTATTTTTTGAATGAAAATATAGTAATGTCCGAAATCTATTTTTGATTTTTTTCGGTCCAAAATATTAATTTTTCTACTTAGAGTTTAATAACGGGTAAATTCGGATCATTCACGTAATTTTGGAGATACAAATGATTTTAATTGTAAAATTCATGGATTTCACAAGCTCGGCATAATTACTTATTTCGCTCCACTCATAGCTATAACAGGCTTCGATTTACTGGTATTTGAACTACCTACGCAAATCTATCAATACTAACAATTTAATTAAAGCGTGTGCCCTGAAATCGGATACATTTTAGGCCCCGTAATCACGATTATATTTTGAAAACATTTATTCAAATGTTTATACGTGGTGTTTTTTTTTCTAGAAAAATGAAAGTTAAAACCACCGGCGGACGGAGCAGAATAAATGATTTATCGTTTCTGCTGGAATACTGTCAAAAACCCACGAAACTGTGTTCCACGTTATACACGCTGAACATTGCGAACACCAGCGTCACCAGCCACGGAATCCTGATGGCCTTGCAAAATATACCGAATTTGGAAACGCTAGGCGAATACTGTCACATCGGCAAGGCTCTGGAGCTGTTGGACAAGTGCGGCGGGATATCGTCCACCAAACTCCAGCTGACCATGGCCAACGCGTGCCGGACGACATCCACGAGACTGCAAGTGCTGTGCAACACGTGCACGAAACTGAACAGACTGACCATAACCGAACCGCTGCATTCGCCGCTCATGCTCGGCCAACTGCCGAAAACCCTGACCATAATAAACTTGCAGAACGTTCCCACCGAGCGTGCGTGGCTGGATGGCCTGTACGAGTTCCTGTCGGGGCCGCAGTCGCGAATCTTGCGGGAACTGTTTTTGAAATTCCGCCGTGACAACGTGTCGCTGACCGTCGACTTGGCCGCGTTCCTGCCGCGGCTGGTCAACCTAAACATACTGTCGGTGGACGGGGTCGAGTCGACGTTACTGCAGCGAATGCCGAACGTCGCGTTGAGAAAGCTCGAAAAAATCCAACTCAGCAAGACCGACGACCCGCACACGCTGAGGCGGCTGTTGGAGTGCGCGCCCGGTCTGAGAGTGCTGCACGTGTACGCTTGTTCGGGACTGAACAGCGTCAATTTCGTTGAGCTGCTCGGCGGCGGCAGCAGCGGCGGCAAAGAGACGAAGCAAGTGTCGAGAAATTTGAACTGCGTGTACGTCAACGAATTGCCGGACGGAAACATTAACACGGTGAAGCGCGCCATGGACTTGTGTCCGGAAATCAATAAGATCGGCAACGTCGGAAATTGGGGCATCAGTCAAGATGAGATAAAAGAGTTAAACGCGTGGAAACACAGTAATAATTTCAAATTAGAATTGCACGCGAACTCGCATTGGTTCTGTTCCGAATGTTTTCCTATTTCGTGACACTGCAATATGTCAGCGGGCAGCCGATAGATGTGTAGAAATCATTATGACGTATCTATAAAGAGGACGCTATAATATATGTCCGCATTGTCTGTCTCCGTCTACGTCTAAATATGGCAATATAGCAATATCATACAACGCACAATTGAAATTTTGGCGTTTCAGTTAAATTTAAAGCTTAAACAACATCTATTAGGTAACGTATTTGACGAGAACAATAATTTCGATTGCACCTCGTGAGCTTTTTGTATAGTATTGTCTTAGAAAAAAGTTACGGATTTTTTAGTTTTTGATATTTTTAAATAGCTTTAACTTTTTTGTCAGGCTATATTTCACAAAAAGGCCAAGAGGTTCACTCGAAAATATCCCCTTCTTTAAATTTTTTAATAGGTGTTTAAACTCTAAATTTAGCATAAACTCCAAAATTGCCATTCTGCGTAGTGTGATTTTGCTACATTATCTGCAGTTAGATAGACAGAGACAACAAATGCGGGTATATATAACGTCCTTTTAAGTATTTAAACGTGTATGTTTATGTATTTAGAAATTTTGTAAATACTCGCTGGTATGTATACGAGTACATACTATACAATATACCTACCTACTATATTTAATTATTTATGTAATTATATACATATAGTGTATTTATTGTTTTCGTGATATTTTAATACAATATTAAATATATATTATATTATATTACAATTATATACGTGTCATAAACTTCAAAATACAAATTACAAGAAAACCTGATTGGTTTATAACAACTAAATGAAAAACAATAGTAAAATCATTTTATGATTTTATAAAATAGTTTAAATTTTAATTGAAATTGGATTGTAAGAATGATTAGAAATAGGAATACGTTTTATACAGGGTCGGAACTGATGCTCATTTAAAGGGGGCGATCAGAGATAATTGAAAAATAAAAGGCTAATCCCTATTCAAAATCAATTTTATGCTTCTCAAAATAATAATAAAAAAAAAAATCCAAAGATCGTCACGTCACTCCCCCTTAAAATTCACCACTAGTATTATAACTGATGACGTTTACCAATATATTTATTTAATTGTACTAAACTTATTTACAATTTGTTAAGTACTTAGTACAATTTAACTATGAAAAAAACATTATACGGTCGTTTAATTGATTTATTTATTTTTTAATCGACATTTTTATAGTCCATAAATAACGATAACAATGTAAATGCTGTTGTTTTTAATACAATATAATACATGTTGACATATTATGTTATTGAAAAATTGACCATAAATATTGGTCTATTTTATTATTGTACAATCTCTAACTTATAAAGACTCTGAAAATATAAGACGAGGATGATGAGCCGTACGAATGTGGAAGCTTTGGGGGGTGGATTAGATTGGTCGGTTTAATGATAGACTGGAGAGATAACTAGAGAATTAGTTGTGGGACGAGATGGTCTTAACTAGAAGCCGAATAAACCCAAAGATCATAAAGAAGTAGAACTTATAAAGTTATATGTATACGTATTAGACTAGACGTCTAATACAATTAACTTCATTATAATTCAATTAACTACCGTAAAAATATTCGGTTTTAAGGATTTAAATTTGTTTATGTAGGTACTTATACGTGTAAATTGTATATAGATACCGTACCTATATATATATAGAATTTATATTTTCCTAGTCAAGTCTATATAGGTACTGACATATATAGATTGAACTGCGCCCACGTGCATGTCACTTATAACTATTTTCTATACATATTCTGTCCAGAATAATATATAGGTACTTATAATATAGGCATATGTAGGTATAGACTAGTGCTGAGCATCTAATCCGGATTACACTACAAATACGGAATGTTCGAAATGAAAAATTTTATGAACCGGAACGCTATAAATATATAGCATAATTATGCTTTTTTTTTTTGTAAAGTAAAGTACCTACCTTTTTTTTAAACTATAATTCATTTTTTAACTATAAATATTAATTAGAACTATTTAAATTTTCTTTTTCCAGTAAATACAGGGGTTTAAATATCTTACCTTTTAATTTAATTTAATTAAAAATGTAATGATTAAAATAAGGATTAAAATTTAAAACACTATAATTCCTATTAATTAAATATTACCATTATTACCCCTGATATCATGAAATAACAATGACATAATAATTACAATGTTTCGATATTTCCAATATGTTTTCCAACAGCTAACTACTAAACTGCCATCATATACCTACTATTTCTTATAATTTAAAAAAAAGTCCGATTTAACTGATTCTAAAAGATCGGTTTCAAATAATCAGGAACACCTTTTTTTCTACCTTCCATTTTTTATGTTCAAAAATCTCGAATTATATAATTCCCTTTCTTTAAACCAAAATGGCAACACAAGTGACATATTTTATCATCACCAAATTGTATGTTTTCTACTTCACCATTTTTGGATACAGGTCATTTTTTTGAATCTAGTACATTAATAAGAATATCAAGTAATTTTGAGTAATTATTTATGTTCTCTTGTTAATACTTTGTATTTTTAGTTCACATATTTTAGTTATAAATAATTGAAAGAACACACTTTTCTTTCTTTATTTATTTTTTTAATATTCCGGTTTCGAGCACCAAACCAATTGTTTTTGCATTCTAAAAAAACCGGAACAGCGATGTTTTAAGGTTTTAACCATTTTACTCAATTATAAAGCCTACCTATATGTGTAACCTATAGCTATTACAAATGAAATTGTAAGCGTATCTCTATAATAATATGATCACAACTAATGATATTGGTTCGGAAATAGAAGTACGAATGTACGAAAAAAAGACAAAACAATAGAAATATATCATAGAAATTGTACTCCAAAATTGACAATTTTTCCAAAAATAGTATAAAATATATTGTATTAGTTATTATATTATGAATTATTATAATTAATTATTAAAAGGTAATATAAAGGGTAATATACGTATATTTAAAATCAAATCATACGCGAAAAAATGTTTAAACAAATTTTGAATTTCATAATAAAAAATTTTAATTTTAAAAATGTAATAATTGTTTTACAGTATCTAGGTTTATTTGTACATTGTGTTGATACATATTATATACGAGTATATAGATAGTATAGTATACTATATAGGTACATACAATTTTAAAATACCGACTTACCTACATGATTGTACTTATCGTAATAATTCGTAAAAGTAGTATATATATCGTAGGTATTAGTTTAGGTATATACGCCTATAAATTATAATCTAATAAGTAATAGTCAAAAAAATTATAACAGTACCTATACAATAATCTCTTTATTTTTTAACATTCTTTCACTAGGTACGATATAGGTACATACGTATATTTAAAATGTTTAATAAATTACATATTTACCTATTTACATTTTCGACACGTACCTAAAATACTGAACAGTACCTGTATAATTTCGTGCAAGGCCATAGATTTTAGATTTTATTTTCGGAGGGGGTCCAAAATATATTTTACAATTTTAGTCCATATGAATTCATGTTTTGTCCATCATATAGCCATTTATCGGATTTTTTGGATTTTGAAAATGGATTTGAATTTATTAACAAATTAATTTATAATCTAATTTTTTTTACATTTTTAAATTTTTATATCCAATATTTTAATATTTGGTGGACTAATATTGAGCGATTTTCGATTTAATAAAATTATTTTAAGAAATAAATATTTAAAAAAAGACGGTCAGTAGGTTGTGGAAGCACTTCGCTCGTCGGGTGTCAGTATTGGTGGATGCACTTCGCTACTAGGCAGGGTACTTTTGGTGGATGTATTGAATTTGAAAGCAATGATAAATCATTGCATTCAA